>JACEII010000008.1:789728-840476 GCA_014332785.1 Antheraea mylitta | reverse complement strand
AAAAAAAAAAAAAAAAAAAAAAAAAAAAAAAACAGTCGAATTGATAACCTCCTCCTTTTTTTGAAGTCGGTTAAAAATAGCTCGATTTTGAGACATTCTTCATTAGTGCTTCGCTGCTGATGGATTTAAAGTGATGATATGTAGCCTATAGCCATCCTCGATAAATGAGCTATCTAACACTAACATAAACTTTCCATCGGACTTGTAGTTCTTGATATTTGCGCGTTCAACCAAACAAACGAACTCTTCAGCTTTATAATATTAGTATAGACAAGGACACAAAAAAAATGTTACATGTTTTCTGTTACAAAATCCAATTATAATAAAATATTTGTAATACTTTGACACGCAGCGATAACATTAATTATCGTTTGAACGAATGGCGACTGCTAATTATTAAAACAAAACAACCGACAAAATTATTAGGAAAAAATAAGTTAATTACGTACTTGCCGAGTTTGTTTATATTTATTGTAATTTGATTAAGCATTTAACATTTATGTGACATTATTAAACTTTGTATCACACCTTCAAACGTAAACATGTCCTAAGGTCGTTATTTATTATTTCATTTATGCTTATTTAAATATGTGTATTTTTATAACCATTAATATTATATTTGTTTATTTATTCATACTTGTATATTATTTATTTACACTCATTAATGGCCGATTTTAAGTAAAATAGACAATCACTGTGGCTTTTTCAAAATCTACCAACAACGTTATGATTTTATGTAATTCATTTTTTTTGTTTACATATAAATTATAGCGTTTGACCACATTTCTATATGAAGTTTTATAAAAACGTTAAACCTAGAGGGGGTTACGTCTCAAATAAAGCTGCCGGAACACACCAAGAAATGCTTGGAGATATATTTCAACTTGAAGTTGGTAGTCAGCCAAAAGGATTTAGAAAAAGCGCTACCACCGTACTATGGTGATATCACTGTGTCACGGTATAAATATGAGAGACAGTACGGAAACTACGCACAAACGCTCAAAAATGGCACACGCACACAAACAAGCGCAACGACGAGAGGTTTTGAAAGGAATTCTATGGACAGCACCGCGAAACCCGCTTAGGGGTCTCGTCGAGACGCAAGTTTGGGTGAGTGTGACGGTATGAGCGTTTATAGGTAGTTTCCGTACTGTCTGTTATAATATGTACTGTGACTGTGTGTTCCTTCACCCAAAACTCCGACTTAGTGTAAGGATTCCAGGTTACCAGACTAGGCCCCCCTCGGCAGCGGTTCAAGCCTAGGTCCGTTCCCTCGGCTTGGAGCTCTTGAGTACGCTGCTCACGCGATACAGTGACACAAAACTTTACATCACTGCTACAACATCACACACATTACCTATACACACGTGCACGACTTCACGCTTACACACTGTTTTTCTTTTTCAGGGAAATAAATAACAAAGAGTTCTACCTTTATTTTTCCTTACCCTATCCTCTATAGTTTTGAGGAATTTTTCGGACACAAAATACATATAGATGTTGAGGCACGCATGCTTGGTACACATGCATGTTTCAATAACTCATACACGTATATCTAGATAGCTTAGCTTAGGTTATCTCAGATAGGTTGCGATTTTTGCACAAAATAGGCGATAGCCCAAGCCGAGGTGTGCCGTGCACCCTTGAGTTAGTCGCCCAAACATCCCTAATCGGCTGAGTGCCTTTAGCGCTCGCCTCAATAGTTCGTTGAGGCTGTGAAGACCATTCCAGGTCAACAGCGTTTTCATTCGGAAGAAAAAAAAAGTAAGGATTCTAGCCAATGTCGATGGGCGCTGTGTCCGAACACACAATCAACTACGCCCTCATCGCTTCATCTTCAAATTCTTAGAAAAGTTTATTTAAGTTTTATGTATCGTTTTTAGGTAATTTGAAAGAGCGAACGCTACAATGTATTGTATTAAATGATTAATAAGATCAGTCATGATGTACGCATCTGAGTGCTGGGCTACGAAAAAGATGGATGAGAGAAATATCCTTGTGGCAGAGATGCGAATGTTAAGGTGCATGTGTGGTGTGACCAGAATGGATAAGATGAGGAATGAGTACATCAGGAGAATTTTGAAAATAATACCAGTGACAGAGAGTTTCAGGAATAATAGGCTAGTATAGGCATTTCATGAGGAGAGATGGAAACCATGTAACTAGGAAAGTTTTGAGTATGATGGTGGATGGATATAAGAGTAGAGGAAGACCGAAAAAAGTATGGATGGATTGTGTGAAAAATGATATGCGTGTAAAAGGTGTGAATACTGAGATGACATCTGACAGGCGAAATTGAAAATAGAAAACATAAGTGGGATACGGATAAGAAGATGATAATGAACGCTAAATTATAATGCGAAGCTTGAAGCCTCTCGGAGAGGTAATAATAAAGATGATGTGATTTAAAACCGGGAGAAGAATCCCAATTTTCCGATATCATCCCGAAATTTAAGAACACATTACGCGCTTCTTGTCTGTCTTGTAAAAAAGAAGTTATTTGCATAATGGAATTTCGACCACGAAGTATTCGTGCGAGAAAGATTTTTCTACACTCTCTTATATAATGTTATCCGCGTATTCGTACACATAAAAGGTCTTTGGTATTCCTTAGTAAGTATTTTATCAAGATTAATTTATACAGTGGTATTGTATTTTTATATAATATTTTTATCTCTACCCGCGATTTCGTCCATGTGGAATAGTTACTTTGGGCTAACGCTAACATGCAGCGGAAGCTCGCAAGTGGATTTTTATTTTTCATTTGGAAACATTCTTCATTGGTGCTCCTATTGTGTGTTTTAGTGTGATGATAGCCTATAACTTTCCTCGATAAATGAGCTATATAACACTGAAAGAATTTTTCAAATCGGACCAGTAGTTGCTGAGATTACCTACTACAACTTTACAAACTTTACGTCTTTATAATATTAGTATAGACATATAGATTTTATATTAGAACTTATAGGAAAACAGAGTAAAAACATAACAATTTCATTCTAGATTTTACTATTCATTTAACCCTTAGAACGATTTCCAAACACGTAACATTATATGAAATTTGGATCAATAAAATAAAATATGCCTAACTACGAGTAGCATATTGCGATGTAAAAGTAATACGAAAAATATAAACATTAATATTCTACATATTATAATACCGGTAAATATGTATGGTTTGGCACACGGGAGATGACAATGGACGCATCGGAGCGCAGTTCCGCCGCGACCCATTCACGCTCCATCAGCCAACGTTACGTGCCCATACACATTGTAACTACAATCGCGTTATATAACAACACAAGATTCAAAGTATTAAAAATAATTCAGCTTTATAATAATCCTCAAATTCTGAGCTCAAAACATAATCGAAATGTCAAGTTACGTTAATCGATGCAAGTTTTAGGGGTATAAGGGGTGTCGAGTAACATCTTAAGACTTGAGACACCCAAGCGAACCTCACCTGCACATGGTGCACCCTGCTGAATAACGAACGAGGCAATGGTGAAAGCGGGGTGGTAGAGTTTTACAGCCCGACTGGGTCGCAACCACCATGCATATGGCGAAAAAGCCCGTCATAGTGACTCGCTTCTGCGCGTCGCGTTTCGGGATCAGCCTGAGCATATCCAGTACCGGGTGACTTTCGTCATTATGGCCGGCATGACAGCGGCGACCGGCGATGGATAACCTGTCTCTCGGTGGTTGCCGATGTTATTGGATTGTACTATGTTTAACATCAGGCATAGTGCAGTCACTATGTTGTGCTTCGATAAAAAAAAAGTTTAATAATTTTCTGACAGATAAAAAGAATATTTTCCAACACAAAACACTCTTACTCGACCCAAAAATAATAATAATCATACGTATTCCTATTATCAGACGTAAACAACTAGCGGGTCGGACGGGTGTTGTCCTGCTCTAATAATAAAAAAACCATAGACAAATTATACATCTAAATATGCCTCATGAATCACTTTATCTACTGGAGAAAATCGCACGAGAATCCGTTCAGTTGTTTTTGAATTTATCGCGAACAGACCGACAGACGTGGCTGAGGACTTTATTTATAATATGTAGAGATAATATAAACACACAGCGATAAGTTAAATCTGAACACGTAATGGATTGTTATGACGACGTGCGTAAATCGGTAGTCCGGTGAAGCTGTTAAGACCTTGCTAGGTCAATTACATAGTCAGTTCGAGAAAAAAAAAAGGCGTAAATCTTTCACTTGAACCGACCCAAGTTTGAAAAATGTGAAATTGTATAGCGCATATTTCAATATATTGCGTTTCTTTGTGAAGTCAGAAACGCTACTGATATTTATTGGACGTAATCATAACAAATAAAAGACGGAAAATATTGAAATAACGGACCCTTCGAAGGAAACTTTGAGAAGACGATATAATAGTCCTCGCGGTCTCTACATAATCGCCTATTGCGTTAGGCAGTTATAAATAGGTGTAGCTACCAACAAGCTGGAACCGATTAATATAATACGATATGAACACAAGCTACTTTGGAAATGGAACGATAAATAATTCCATTTCTACCGTATATTTTTGCACCGTCGCTCGCTAGGTACGCGCGTCTACGGCGAAACGTGAAATGCTTATTCCCAACAATAACATTAGATATACAGAACGATAATAGAAACAATATTTATTATGGGTTTTATACATTGGTCTGAACTACGAAGTACGGAGTACGAATATGACAAGAGACGTTATATTTATGTATATTGTTTACCTTTCCAATAATAGCCCCGTGAACCGATTGCAAAGAAATCTTGCACGAATATAGTCTGAAGTCTTTCACTTTTCATCTTGCATAATTATTCTATACTATAATGTTATTGCTAGTAAGAAAAACACATTTAATTAATATGAAGAACTGAGAACACCAAGGTAATAAATAGGCTTATAAAAATATTATCTTTGCCAATTCGATTATATAATTCAAGACTTTATTACAAGATTGATGCAATTTCGAGTATCTAATTTGAACATAGCTCTACATGGTTCCTTTTTAAGAAAAAAAAAACATACAAGCATACAAACAGATGCTAATGAGTTATGAAACATTAAAGGCGACACATTCATAACAAACCCCTTCAGGCCGAGTTTCTAAAAGAATAACGTTTGCAGGGAAGTACATACTCGTTACTATGGCAACCAACAAACGTCGCGTGGCGTCACGCCGTCGGTCATAGACCCCGACGTTGCGACAACCAAAGTAAAACAAGAAGTCGGCACTATTTAATTGTAAAGAAAGTTAAATAAGGGCATCTAACGAAGCGTACCTGTGTACATACAAAGTGGATGTTTAAAGACGGATTAAAAAGATCGAGTCGAGTCGCGACGATGCGGCGCGGCCCTCTTCATCGTTTAACCCGTAATCTAACTTGTTATTTCATTAGAACCTCATTATACCGGTGCTTCATTAAGGACGCGGTTACTTGTATAGACTTTTAATCACTTTTTAAGCCACGTTATAGATGTGGTCCTATGATATCAAAATATAAACCAATATCTTTTTATATATTCGATGAAACCGCATTCTAATTCTAACATAGGTACTGTTAAATAACAAATGATATAATTAATAATGAGGTGACGTTTGTATGCTGTAGTAAGTACCGCCTGAACCTATGAAACCCGATTTTAAAAAGTTTTTTGGTTAACATACATATTCAGGTTCGTAAATTTTATATCGTAATTAAAGTGTGCGAAGTTGCCAATAGAAAAATATTGATAAAACGATTCTTTAAGAAGCACGCACTCGCGATTCCGTCTGCGTTTGTTAATAAAGATTTATAAACGATGCCACGAACGATATTATTTTCGTGTAACTCGAACAGTTTTGTTCAGCGTTACGTCGTCTTCAGGTGAAAGGAAATTTTCGAAAGTACTTAACGCCGCTTATCTTTATATTTTAGTCGATTCAAACAATACATTTATTAATTATAGCGTAAATATCACTATGATGTACAACCTATGTTTATGTAAAATCTCATCAAAATCCGTTCAGTAGTTTTCGCACGAAAGAGTAACAATCATCCATCTATTTTTAGGATTATTATATTTTATTAGGATAGAAATACAGCAGTGTATTTTAAAATAAAAACCTACATATAAACTCGTAATGTATAATATGTATATACCTAGGCGTTCACAAGGACTTGAAACAAATATACAAGGGAATAAATAATGCGCACAAAAGTACCGCAGCGATTCGAAAAGTGGCATGTCGCCAGCGAATGTTGTTACATTTCAGTGTTCTGTACAAATATTTATTTACTTTGCCGTGAACGTAAGAAACTTGGCTGGCTTCAACAAACACAACTCCGAGATATAACCGCTCGCATAAGGTAAATTAATTAAACGACTTATCACACTGAGTACGATTATTAAGCATGTCATATATTAAGACAGCAAATAGACCGTATGAAATGAGAAATTTCACCATAACACTCCTATCGTTAAAGAGAAACATGTACAGTACATTAAGTACAAATATCACGCCATTTAAGTTTACTTCTAATAATAACATATATGTATATGCTCCTAGTTGACGTAGGTAATAAAACGAAATTTAAAAACATAGATTTCCAATAAGCATAAGGGTACAACATTCACTAAATGAATTACATAAATAACGTTTAAATTGAAAAAAAAACAAAGAATTTTATTCTAATTTCAAATGCACAATTTTTTAGGTGGTAGAGCCACGCTGCAGTTATTACTGGTTTCAGCATGAATGGGTCGGCTCACCCGGGGTAGTAGCACCCTCTCACAGAAAACCGACGTGAAGTAACAAGAATTGCATTGTTGCGTTTCGTTCGGTCAGTGAGAATGCCGACGGCCGAATGCCCCTCCCCTCTCCCCTCCCTTTTACCCTTTCCCCTCAAACACAGGCCAGCAACGCACTTGCGACTCCACTGGTGTTGCAAGTGTCTATGGACGGTGGTGATCATTTAACATCAAGTGAACCGACTGTTCGTTTGCGGCCTATGACATAAAAAAAAAAAAAACAAAATATATAAACGTGAAGGCGGTTATTATAATGTTTACACAGAATATATAACGATTGCTGACAAAGATATCTTTAGGTATTGTTCAGGTTTGAGTATCGTTTCTCTCAAGTGTATTTAGTATGTAGTTGTTAAGGACCACGTCTCTACAATACTTGTATATAACAAAGACAATATTATAATAATCTAAAAAAATCGAGCCAGTCATAAGGACTGCCAACAGAAGTGAACATTAAAAACTATGAATTGAGTTCTCTTTTGAATTGATAAATATATTGAAATTACTAACATTAGATTGGCTCTATTTGCACCCGATCAATAATTATACAGTTTATTAATTGATCAAGTATATGCTGGGCTGCACAGTCTAAATACAAAGAATCCATATTAGACGTACACAGGGCAGCTATACTACGGCGTCGTTGGTTTGACGCAAGCCGCTCGGTTACGTTTTCCTAGCATGTTATGACGCGAAATCATAACTTTAACTCTTGCCAAAAATACCGCTAAACGCGTCTCAACAAGTTTCCACTTCCAAAATCTATAATTACACAAGAATTTCATGCACAAAACAAGTGTTTATTGTTTAAAATAAATCTAAATGCAGATAAGGCTTATAATAAGTGGGAACGGTAGCGAGGGTTGTGAGTTCATCATTCGTTTAACTGATTCAAGTCTCGGGCGTTGCCATAGAAACGCAGTAGATTGCGTCGAGGGCGGGCGGCGCCCAACTTCTGCCCGCCTTAATAATTTCTCGGACGATTAGACGCCGTTCCTTTATGACGGCGAACAGAGAAGTGGTCAATTAAAGTTTATAGGAAAATACTAAATAGTGATCAGTTATTTTCCGCAACAATTATCAAAACCAAATTACGACGCTCCTATCCTTAATTAGTACTAGGCAGTTACCGGCCACTTCGTTCGCGCAAAAAATAATTTTGCCGTTTCTTAAGAACTACATATTTCATCTCGATTAAATGACGAATGTTTTTATTTTTTTTTATAATAATGTCGGTATTACTTTAACTCTTTCACCGATTTTATGTTCCATCCCATACATTTTATCAATATTTTCTATGGGAAACTGTGATATTATCTCACACAGAATGTTAAAATTCCTTTATCTATTACAACTCGGATAAGTAGCAGTAAATTCAAATTTATTTAATACTAGCTTCTGTTCATAGCTTCGTTTGCGTTCATTAAATGTAGACTTAATCTAACCATTAAGAACAGTACATTTTTTCTAGATGAAGAGACCATATAACATTTTTAGGCACTGCTAAAAAAAATTCATCATAATCGGCTAATTAATCAGAGAAATTACATTATATATATTATTAATTCTGATTAAATAAAAAAAGTAAAACAGAAAAACAAAGTCATATAAATATTTACAATATTACTTAGGACATATAAAGATATTTTCCAGACAACGTTATACTAGAGATTTAATAGTTCATTAAAATTATCCTGATTCCTTGTCAAGGCTATAATCTTGATGAATAAGCACGACCTGTAGTACGAATAACATGAGATAAACTACATATATTTAAAACAAATATCTATTGCGAAGATAGGATATCAAGAGAGGCCGAGGTAGCCCGGGAAACTTTTCAATCACGATGAGAATTAGTCGAGTGCGCTCCAGTTCCGAGGAATTTCGTGCCAGAATCAATTACATTTGGGTACCAGAGCGCCGGAGTAAAGTCGGGGGATCAACTCAGAATAATAGTTTCGTCCGCGGTGTTGCCAGAGTTAAATTAACTTCTTGATTGTATCAGAGCCTTAGAATGGTAATTGATTGTGTTATCTACAAAGACTCGGAAAGAACAGAAATTTCTTTCATTCCCATTATTGTGATCAACCGTTTATTGAGTACCATAGTTAAATAGTCACAAACATAGATTATAACAACAATAATAATATTGTACTTTAGACGGGTTGTTCCAAATGATATATTTCCAACACTTTCGAAAGAATTTTCTTTTCATGAAAAAAGGTGAGGAATTTAAAAAATATATCAAAAAGAAAACGTGCCGCAGAAACGATACAAGTAAATTATTGATAAAATTACATTTTCAAAATTATGATATTCAGAATAATAACAAAAGAGTACATCTAAAGAAATCCAATTTAGCATTAAGAGCACGGTATCCCCGGAGATAAGACCGACCCAAAGGACACATCCCTAAACGCGGTCCACAAGCGTCGGGATCGCTCCTAAAACCGGTATTAGCCGAAATCACATTCCCACTCGTCTGTTTATCAGGGAAGTGATAAAGAATTCCCGTATTGCGTACGACGGGAACACGCCCTGTCGGATTTTATAACGTCGAGGATACGTAGGGAAAAAAATCAGGCTATATTTTTGTTAATAACCATTTAGTATGAATATTGAGTGTTTCAAAGAAGTATGCAAAAAAATATTAGATTAAATAATAATATACAAAAAACTTTAGTCGTGGTCGTCTAATGGTTTGACCGATCGAATATCATTTCGATGTACGCGGTTCGAACTCTGGCATGTACCAACGATTTTTTCAGAATTCGCGTACATTTACTAATTTATATTGGTAACGCTATCGGCTGACGGTGACAAAAACATCGTGAGGAAACCTTTTTTTTTCTCGAACTGACTACGCTATTGGCCTTAATTATCGTGAGGAAACCTGAACCTGAGAAATGTTCTTGTAGCACTACTATATGTAGGGAAACATAGAAATGTGGATTTATCGGAGTTTGAAATCACCAATACGTCGTGGGCTGGCGTGGTGATCACGCCCATACCTTCCTTCGGGAAGAGGCCTATAGCCCTGAAGTGGGTCTCTTACAGGCTAATGATGATGACATAAATAAATAGTTCTTTTGTGCCGCTTAATTTATATTTGACGTATCATTCGGAAACACCATTTCTTTCTCTGTATGAAAAGTACCCAATGTTCTTTCCTATACTCCGAACAACGTGTGTACTTCATACCATAACGATCCATCGAGTATTTGATGCGTGAAAACTTAAGAGATAAACAAACTCACACTCGCATCTACAATTATAAAATGATTACTGAAAGTATGCAAAATTACCTAAAATGCTGAAAACTGAGTTGTACTATATCATCAGTTTTTATATCGAATACATAAACATATCGATAAATCGCATATCAACCTTCGTAACTTGATATTATAGTTATTTATGATATACCAACTATGGTTATAGAAGTAGTAAATACAAACTTATTTTCGATAGTTCGTATTTTCGTCTATCGATATAATCGTATCTCCAGTTATATGATATCGATTATTTTCAGTCAGTCATATCAGTTTCTAGATATGTCATCACAAGCTTACTCGAACATAAATTTTATTAATCGTTTAGGAAGTTCCCCTTTTCCCAAATAAACGTTTCACTAATTGCACGTCAAAATTGTTTAACACTAGCTTTTCCCCGTAGCTCCGTTCGCATTAATGTAGATTTGACCTATCGCTCCGGAATAGTGTTTTTTTTTTCTGAATGAAACGTTTACTATGCCCTTTTCTTTCCCAGATAAACATTTCACTAATTGCACGTCAAAATTGTTTAACGCTAGCTTTTGCACGCGGCTTCGCTCGCGTTCATGTAGACTTGACCTTTCGCTCGGGAATAGCTTTTTTTCTGGACGAAACGTTAACTATGTCTTTTCTGTACTCCTAAGAACGTGTATACAAAAATTCATAATGATCGGTTCAGTATTTAGGTCTTAAAACGCAACAAACACAGAAACTCACAGTCGCATTTGAATTTAAAATATCAGTTAGGGAGTTTTTATTTAAAACGAAAACGGTGTATGCTATTCATGAATTATACAGGAAAAACGGAACGTTTAAATCTAAACTCTGAAACACAACATGACCATAGATCCAAGTTAACCAAGTTTCCGACGCGTCCGACAGAGGTTTATCTTGTTACGACACGCGTTACACGTACGTCACGGGCGAACTCTCCCGACTTGCCATTAGCAGTGCACTCGGAAACAGCAGTTACCGAGTAATCCCGATATTACAAGCAATCATCCCGTCGACACGAGTTCCTGACTTCTGAAGTTGACGTAAATCCAAGCGTTCCATTCCAAATGCGCAAAACCGACTAAGCGGATAAGTATTTCGACAATAAGTTCTTATAGGAATTCGCACTAAGTTTATACAAAATTTTGTGTTACTCGTACATCCATAAAATAATCTAATATACATACCTCTATGAGTAGACAAAGGACATCGTCGTCCTCTATTTTTCAATCGATCTTTATTATTTTGTGGAATGATAACTTCTTTAGACACGTTTAGCGATTTTAAAAATAATCAATAATTTTCTGGGTAGGGGAAAATCTTATTGGTTAGCGTCACCGATAACCTCGACATGCTCGTAAGTATTGCTCTTGTTAAGGTTTCTGTTAAAGTTGTACTAGGCCAATAGTGTAGTCAGTTCGAGACAAAAATCATACATTGTATACACTCGACTGTATCACATTCGTGTTTGAATTTTTGTATGAATAAAATCTTCTGATATCGCTTCATTGACAGTCACTGAAAACGTCGACATGCTTATAACGTATTGTGTTTGCGTCAGACTAGGAACACGTAGTATATAGTAGCCCACGTCAATATAATATTGATATTCTCTATTGTACTTGTACAGCCTATAATATTTTTTGGAAAAATGTATGTAATTATTGGTCAAAGTGCCAGTATATACGAAAACCAGATTAACGTTAATTATTTCAATTAAAAAAAATCTACAAACAGATGTATAGATTTATTCACATAGATACAACACAAAAAACACTAAAAGCAATTTCAGCGCGTACGAGACACAATTGCGAACATATTTTTTCATACCGGAGGTTTCAACGGTTACCAGTTCAAGTGTGTGTTCTAACACACAAAAGAACGTGATGATACGCGCCTGTACACGAGTTCTTAGAAAGATTTTCATTATTAAAACTGTGAGAGGCAAACTTTGCGACGTTTCGTACGAAGCGAGCCGGATAGCCGCCGGCGGAGCGACGCTGGGCCATCATCTTAAAAGAATATAGGGATCGGAGTGATGATAACAACGGTATAAATTATTCATACAGCGTCCACGTACATCTACATGCGCTCATCGCAAAGAATGAGGTGACATCATTAAGGGCGAGTGAATAATTTTCGAGTTTCAGCAGTCTACTTAGCTTAAAGAAGAGTATACTGCATAACGGCAATCGTGCTTAATAGAAGAAAGGGTACTGAAACTTGCAACTAAGCTCAATTTATTTACAGGTATATCTATAGTGATAAAGTTTGTGAATATGTCCTTAGCAGGCAATGTCCGAAACTACTCATCTGAAAAAAAAAAAACTAATCGGATTTCACACTTTACTGGTATTAACTTTTACATCGTAATTAAGATGTACTAAGTCGTGAGGGATTGCTAAGGTTTTTTTTTTAATATATGCGTCAAACTAGCGACGAGTAATATAAGAGGATTTTTTTTCGAGCTTAGTATAGTAGTATTAGATAGTAGATTAGTAGTATAAGAGGTCTGTGTACATGTAATATTGATATTTAGCAGCTCATCATGCAGTCCCTATGACTGCCTCGACTTTTTTTTAGTACGACCGTATTTTTGTATTTCGAATTTATATTAATATTAACTATTGAAGTCGCGTTATTTTTGTATATTTAGATTGACATTTTAAATAAAAACGTCCCTCCCTAATTACCAACCAGAATTAAATATTAGGCCAGACAATAGAATAGATCAATAAACCATCAAATAAATTTCGATTGACTGCTTCACGTTCAATAAAACTTTAAGTACAGATCGTCACTTCATTATTTTATATATCATCAATTCACGATGGCAAGTAGTGGCCATTTAACCTTAATATTCTATGCTTCACGTTCCGTTCGAGTCACATCTCTGATTATTATTACAGGAACCGTAAAAAAAAAACTAATAAAAGAGTCCCGTGTGTGTAACCCACACGTAGAATATTTGAAGCCCTCGTACGACACCATCTCACCGGTCGTAAAACCGTCACTGCCAGCCCCAGTAAATAAAATCAACGTGAGTGTTCTCCCGAGGTATTGTTGTGAATTGTGGAGACTGGTATGAAATACGAGAGGGTATTACGAATAGTACACTTAAATCTGTCTATAATAACCTCATAAGGACTAATATAAAAATCACTTTTTATATCGATAAAAAAATAATTTATAGATTTATCAGAATTGCACTGATTTATTGTAATGTATACAGGAAATTCGATAACTTGAACCTAATTAAGATGTAGAAAAGACTGTCATTTACTTCCGTCGAACCTCAAATACGCAACACTATTTTGAATTATTTCAGCTATAGTATTATGAAACAGCTTCAGACTGTTGGTAACTTCGTTATTCTATGTACATATCTCAGCTCTGTCATTCGAACAAAATATCATTTTCCTCCTGTGGTATTATTGATAATATGTATAAAATCTGTTTCGTTTTAAATAGATTCGTTTTCGTTTGAAAACTATATGTGCTTCGAAAATATGAATTCCACAACAGACTTTTTCTAATTTCTTGTAGTGCTTTACATAGTTTATTTCGGCAGTAATTGGCATCAGTAAACACAATAACATTCAAGTCGAATTTTAATTAAATACTATGAATTTACAATCGAAACAAAATTACTTAGAAGTTGTGTCTTTATAAGTCACATGTTTAGCAATTAAATCCTTTGTAACTTAAAACGCTTCTCAAATTGAAAACTCGTTAACTCGAATTTTTTAGCATTTTACCTTGAAATTCGAGCACCAAGATTTAACTGTATTAATTAAAATTAATAGACATAGAAAAGTGTAAAATTTAAAGATTACTTTAACAATTTACTAAACTAGAGCAAGTTTAGTACTATTACTAACTAATTATATTCTTTATCGGTAGTCCGGTGAAGTTGTAAAGACCTTGCCGGGTCAACAGCGTAGTCAGTTCGAGAAAAAAAAAAAAATATTCTTTATATTGTCGGCTGAGTGCCTTAAGCGCTCGCCTTAGTAGTCCGATGAAGCTGTTAAGACCTTGCTAGGTCAATAACGTAGTCAGTTCGAGAAAAAAAAAAAAAAATCTTTGTATCTTATGTGTCTTCGTTTTTTTATGCCAAAAGGCAACAAAACAGGCATACGGCCCATCTAATGAAAAATGGTTACGTTACGGTCGCCTATGGACAACTGCAACACCAAGAGCATCACTGTTGTGTTGCCGACCTTTAAGAGCGCGTTTCAGTCCCTTGTCTTGTGGTGTGTTTTGTGTTTGAGCTGTTTTTTTATCGTAACATAACCCCTTTATTGGTTTTTGATTACATTAGTTGATTTTTTTTATTACAGTATAGAGTATAGAGACCTAGTAACAATACAATTATCTCAATATTACTCTGAAAAGTCCTCATTCGTTACTAAGATTTTATTTAAAACGGTTCACCCGTCTCGGAACTTCGTCCAGCCAAACAAATACTCCTATTTTATTTATATATGTATATGTATATATATATATAGATTTTAATCGTCGAAATGCAAATTAAATCCATTAAAGGAATAATAAATAATGTGTCTGATTTTATCCATATTAATTTAAAACTTTCACCATATTTATGCTAAAAACCTAGAATTTTACGAGAAAGTGCTACCTGAAATGTGCCGTAATTCAAAAACACGCTAACCATAAAACTGTTCCACCGGTACGCTCATATTGCCAAATCGGGAACTTTATTGTTTTATGAATCTTTTATAAGCATTTTATCTGTGGACATTCTATATTTATTCACACTCTTCCTACAAGAATATAAACGAAAGCAAAGAAATAATATTTATACGCTCCGAATAAACTTCAACAACACTTGATGGATGGTTTAAGAGACCACCATAGCGTTGTAACCGCGTCACTGTTGTGATTGAATCTCACATAAGATAATTGTTTCTGTCGTCCATAACTTTTTTTTATATCATATAGGAGGCAAACGGACAGACGGCTCACCTGATGCTAAGTGATCACCGCCGTCCATAGACACCAGCAACACCAGAGGAGTTGCAAGTGCGTTGCCAGCCTCTGTTTAGAGAGATGGGGGAAAGGAGAGAAGAGGGAAGTGGAAGGGAGAGGACAAGTGTGGAGAAGGGGAGATGGGTCTCCGGCACTCTCACTGACAGAACGAAACGCAACAATGCAACCACTGTTACTTCACGTCGGCTTTCTATGAGAGGGTGATACTACACCGGAAGAGCCGACCCTTCATGCTGAAACAAGTTATAGCTTCAACGTGGCTCTACAAAAATTATTTTTAGAGTTCAGAAATTTTTATATCCGTTAATTGATACTCGTGAGTTTGTTGATTGTGAGTTCGCACACGTACTTGGGTTTGATATTTGATTATAATATAAACATGTCATATAATTTTATACATAGTATATGCTTGTTTGCAAAAAAAAAAATGACCAAGGCAAACAGGTATAAGTATGAAAGCTAAAAAAACGATTTCAAAGCAACTAGTTAAAGAATTGTGATTCATATAACCCGTTTTATCCATTATAGTGGTATAATAACTAAATAGAACTACCACATACTCGTATAATATAAACAAAAAATAAGGAAAACATAATAAGTTTATACAATACATACGATTATATTGTAATTTGTGATACCTGAATAATGGAGCTAGAGAACCTCAGAACGTTTAGGTTTTTTATCACATGAAACAAAAAAAAAAAACGTCCCAAACTATATCGTTATATCCTAAAGGTATTGTATTATTGATAAGATAATGTTTTATATAAGAATACAAATGTATTTCAATTTGATCAGACACAACAATGTATATTTTATACAGAAAATTATAATATTCACGACAAAATATTTTTCAAAATCTCAGTACAACTGGCATTCTATTTTTTTTTATACTTTACTAGTGGGCACGGCGGACGTTGTCCCGCCCTGATAATAAAAAAGAAACCTTGAAGTTGGACATACGCTGTCCGTGAATTTTTTATAGGCATTATCAAATCTACAACTTTCGTTGCTCATAGGCAGATGTTTTCATTCAATCGTTTATTCTCAGACTCTCTTTACAAATCCGACTACCACCAAAGTATTTTTAGTACGGATTAATTTGTTGCCTATAACACTCGCAAATAACGTGGCTTTATATTAGTAAAAGAATTTTCAAAATCGGTTTGGTAAATCCAGAGATTACTCCTATAACGTCGCAAACTCACAAACTCCGACTTGGTTGCAAAGTTTCAAACCTACGTTCATCGCTGCTGTATCTGTAATTGCTATCAAATAAGCCATCATCGCTTCAATAATTTGTATGACGAAATCTGTTTAAGAAATTGTTAAGCTAATTCAATATCAAACGCGTCTTTAATTAATAAACTTACAAATTATAGGTACCTACAAAGAATTTATTATTATTAATCAAAGAAGGACTAGTAAAACCATTTACTATATAAAAAACTATACAATGTATATCGTGTTAGCTTTTATTTAATACACAGTAGTCCGGTGAAGCTGTTAAGACCTTGCTGGGACAATAGCGTAGTCATTTCGAAAAAAAAAAATTTAATACACATTAATAATGGTCAGCTAATAATAATCAAACAATACTCCTCACACTTATTTCTCTATACTAGCTTTTTGTAATTAATGTAGACCTATGCTTCGAGAACGGTACTATTTTTCTGGTCGAATGGTACCAGCTTTTGTCCTTTTCTGTATTCCTAAGAATGTCTATGCAAAATCTCGTGATGATCAATCGAGAAGCTAAGGCGTGACAAATTTACAAACGAACTCACTGTTCCCATATATAATATTCTTTAGGGCAATAAGGTAAATTGGTAACATTAAAATACATAACGCCATATGATGACTAATTATATTGGAATGGATAAATAAATAGACATTTCTCAACTTTAATCATTTTCTATCATTCTTAATTCTTTCCTATACAATGAAACGATCCTTACATGAAAAGGACTCGATCGGCTTTAAAAAAAGAACTTTTCATATTTGCCAATTTCTGTAAAGATCCCACAATTGACTAAAAAATTCACTACGCCAATTTGATTTGACAAAAGAAGGACGTAATGGTTTCCAAGATAATTTATATGTGTCTCTCATATACTTCCCGATTTATCTATACTGTTCTATTTAAAAAAAAATCAAATTAATATTATAAATGCGACTGTGAGTTTCTCTTTTACATTTCAACACCCAAAAGTAAATGGATTATAATAAAATGTTGCATATATGTTGTCAGAAATACAGAAAAGAACATCCAGGATTAGTTTACATGCAGAAATAGTTACTCTACTCGAGTGATAGAAATCATTTACTTACATTTACGCGAGTAAAGCTAAAATATAAAGCCTGTTTATTCCATTAACAGAAGAGTATGATTAGTGTCAACGTCAAATTTAGTAAAATTAGCTTTCATGGACACCACATTTTCAGGTAAAAGCCTCCTCCAGAGGTAGCCAAATCTCGCTAATTTTTGCGACACCTATCCAGCTCTTGCCTACTGTAGATAGAAATTCGTATTACTATCATGCGTTTGGTCTACCTGTACTTCTGTATTTGTAATCATTCGTCGTTAATATGATATAATGATAAATCACCTGTGTAGGACGTATATAGAACCGCTTAGTATAGAACCGTATTAACCGATAGCTAATCACCATGGAAACGGCATAACAAAACAAACATCCCCAGTGACTCAGGAAGCAAAATCTTACGTTATCGTGTTACAACCAGTAATGCTAGAGAACAAACGACGGTGAAAGCTCCGATTATAATAACAATATCGACAAATTAGTGTTTCCAAGCGCATAAATTAACATTAGCCGTGTTAAATCCGCATCCGCATGTCACGTAACACGTGTCACGCGACTAACGACTTTCGTTGACAAAAACAACTGTATTTTCTATTGAAATAGTTATTGGACTCACTTAACTTCAGATTAAACTATTTTAGTACTTTCATAAAAGTATTTAAAACACTTATTAAATTTAATTATATATTGACGTAAACAATACGTACTCATCTTATATATACCTTCGTTTAACAATGTATCAAAGTATATCAATGAATGTTGGTATATACCATGGAGTTCTTGTTATACATCAATCAGGGCACTATTTATATTGGCCGGACAACATAAAGAAAGAAAAGTCAAAACAGGGTAGGTACTGAATATTGATACAGAGACTACGATAGTGATCTGAATTGGTTAAGTTAGGTTGCTAATTTGACTATGCCACACATTTAATAAAAACAAGTATTCATTACATAGCCCGATTGGATTTGTTTATAGTTCTTCATAAATAATTATGTTTTTTTTCATATATCATAGCAGGCAAAAGAACAGGCGCGGGCGTGTCACCTGATGGTAAGTGATCACCGCCATCCATTAATACTAGAAACTCTAGGGGAGCCGCAAGGGCTTCGCCAGCCTGTGCTTAAGTGTAGTGAGAGAAGGAGGAGGGGGAATAGTGAGGGGAGGAAGGGGGAGAAGGGAGGGGAGGTGGGTTCTCGGTGCTCTCTCTGATCGAACGTAATGCAACATTGCAGGCACTGTTACTTCACGTCGGTTTTCTATGAGAGGGTGGTACTACCCCGGGCGCGCTGACCGATTCATGCTGAAATTAGTAATAACTTCAGCGTAGCTCTACTAATTTAAAGGTGTCTTTTTAAACGAATTTTTAAACAGGAAACTAGAAATAAATCACCAACTTTATATGACAAAAGGTAATAAACAGTATAGAATATGGTATGATACACACATCGACCTAACTCATGATTCACGGTAAAAACCATTCGAGTCACGTTAAATTTACGTAAAAGAAAATTATCGTGACGGCACCGGACGCGGACCCTCGACGATAACTTTCACTTTTACGGGATACATAAATACGTACAATTTATCGAAACATTAACGTGGGAAAACCCCAGGAGACTCACGCGCACGCGGCATTCCGAACCGTTCGATTCACTCTTGTCTCATGTTATTGTATTTTTTAAAGTTTCTTTTGTTTATAATTTACGTACATACATTCCTGAGGTGTACGAAATATATTCACTTTATTGCAATACAAATATGATTAAAAAATATATGAGAGCAGTTATTATGTCTTCAGCATTAAAACATTTATACTGAAATAGAGGTGTCAACAGCAAAATACTCCTAGAGATATAAATGCTATTTATAAGTAGAAACCAAGTATTGTTACAAATAACAGTAATCATAATCATTTGTTATAAGATATTAAAGAGTTACATATATCTCAACAGTAACGTTTTAAGCGTTTTCAAACTTACTTCATACTTATCATTATGTTAAGTGTTATTTTGGTATATAAGCTATATTACGATCGGCTGAGTGCCTTAACCGCTCGCCTTAGTAGTGTACTACTGTAGCTATACTACTGTGAAATTTTATCAAAATACGTTATGGAAAGTAACAAACAACCATTCACCCTCACGTACTTTCTCGTTTATAATTATTTTTTAGGTTTATGATATTGCACATTGATATAATATTTTAAGATAATCGTCTTGCCTTCCCATACATTAAAAAGGTACATTTGAAGAGACGTATCAGAAATAATATTATTTATTTTTCCGCGACTTAAAGATCAATACAGGCATATATATCATACCCATAGTTACATTACTTCTGTACACTGAAAAATAATAATAGGATCGTTATTAACCATCTTTCATCTTTCGTAACGTGTATCATAACCCTTCTAATAATATTAACCCCGGTTTGAACTTATTTTTCTCGAGTAAGTAACGCATTTATAAATCAAGTGAAAACTTATGTTGGGAGCGCAACATTTTCGTAACGCTCGAGAAATTTCGCAAAGATACAAATGTTGTTACATTACACATAATGATATTATAACTAAAAAGCTGTAGATACGCCATAAGCGCTTCGACAGCGCCTTGTTAAAACTTGGCTAGTTAGCTTATTCTTGACGGCTGCCCCGTTAATCCTCCCGTATCTAAGCAACATATAACTATTTCTTTTTCACTACCGATATTTGAGAATATGCCATCTTACTTCCACATTTATCCGAGACAGTGTGGCGTTACAACGTATGTAACTCTGCGTATGTTTGCGTTATCCTGCCATTCGTTTTGTCAAAATATCATGTAGGTAACTTATATTTAATTACATACCTTTCCAATCACTGCTGTCTGTGTCTGTCTGTTCCAATTAGTACGGGAATAAAAATGAACGACAAAATAACTGTAAGAAATGTTTTATTTTTCTCGGACTGATTACGCTATTGGCCTACCAAGGCCTTATCAGCATCACCGGACTACTAAGCCGAGCGCTTGAGGCACTCAGCCGATTTAATTATGACAACTAGCTGAAGAGTGCACGGTACATTTCGGTCAAAAATGTTATTCAAATCCTTTGATTTAGAACGTTTCTTTGTCTACACCAGAAATTTACAACGGGTCGTTCAAAGATAACGCCAGTCGAATTTCAAATAGAATGCGTCCTCGATTCCAAAAGCGCTCGTACGTCAATAAATTATTTATTGAGCCGTGAGCACGATAGGGTTAGCCTTACAATAATAGACACCTTCCGTTTTGCCAAAGACAATAAATAAACTGTACAATCAATTTATGATGGATGTGTGCCATTGGAAAGTGATCAAGTGATTCAGTCATGGCTATGGCTCGCCAAAGTTTTTGATCATTCTGAATAGATTTTCGTAGAATACAAATTTAGGTACGAATACGTATTATACTACATGTATTTAACATTGAAACGACTTAAAGATAAATATATACCAATTTTAGGTATATATAATAACATAATAACCTCTGTTTTTTTCTCGAAATGACTATGTTATTGACCTAGCAAGGTCTTAACAGCTTCACCGGAATACTGGTAACTTTTTTTGTATGAAACTCTTGACTATATTACGCCGCAAGCCCGAATTAACCACCAGGATTAACGTGAGATACTAATGCATTTTCATTTAACATATTTGTATTCGTTGATAAAAAACCTGACTCGATTTTAACATTTACAATTACAATGCTATTTCAATTACAATACAATCACAAATTTACAACACAATGAACGTCCTGGTAAAACAAAAATCTATATATTAAAATAAAATTTGAAGTACCTCTGGTTTGTCTGAGCTAATCTCCGAAACGATGATGAGATATTATTGGAAGACGGAGTATTTACAGAATGAAACCTAGACTACATAATATGATGATTACTACAAGGACTAAGCGATAGCAATGAAATTTAGCAGACATCATTCAAAATCAATACAAGGAGTTAAGTAGTAATAACGAAATTACAAATAAAAATATTGATAACCTAAACTTAGTCCAGAAGAGACACACAGTCTAGAAAACCAAAGGCAATCGAAGTCTCCAGTTACCAGGCTAGAAAATTTCCTGTAAGCAGCAATTAGTATGCAGGGTGTTGGGGCTTTTTGTATACCAGCCTGGTTTACTAAAACCCTGAAGTTGAAAACCCGTCGCCAAGCATCTATTAGTGGTGTACTGGCAGTTGTACCTGAGAGCCAGATATTAAGCCACATGCTCATTTAACATAAAATCTGATTGTGTTCAAACCCTTAAATCCATAAAGCGTGAAAAATAATCAATAAAAATAAGAAAAACCTAGAGACCAACACTCCGAACCGATAACTGCGTAAAATTACCACCTGCCTGCCTCGTACTAGAACATATCTATCGGGCTAGATTTCAACAATCACACATAGTAAGAGTTCATGACGATTGCATAACAATTTACATAATGCAATCATAATTAAAGAATAGGGGGTTATTCGGTTACTAAAGATTTTTATAAAATTAGTGAAGTTAGTGCTGGCGTCTGTGATACAGTCTCAAGACTTTATATCATAAGACGCTAACGAACAGACGAGTCACCTGATGTTAAGTAATCACCGCCGTCCATAGACACTTGCAACACCAGTGGAGTCGCAAGCGCGTTGCCAGCCCGTGTTTGGAGGGATTGGGCCACGGGGAGAGGAGGAGGTAGGGCGAGGGAAGGGGATGAGGGCCTCCGGCGCCCTCACTGACCGAACGAAACGCAACAATGGAAGCACTGTTACTTCACGTTGGTATGTGAGAGTGTGAGAGAGGGTGGTAATATCCCGAGCGAACCGACTCATTCATGCTGAAACCAGTAATATCTTCAGCGTGGCTCTACCAGCTACAAAAAGACTAGTACAGATATCGACGTGATCTTAAATTGGCGCCGCCAGTGACATTCTAATTCTGTAAATAATATATGTTAAACTTATTGGACAATAAAATATTATTATATCCCTTACACGTTGTGACAGAAAATGTGTTTCTCTTTATTAATAATAAATAATAATAATAATAAATTTATTTATCTATACTTAATATATAAAGCTGAAGAGTTTGTTTGTTTGGTTGAACGCTATGATCTCGAGAACTACAGATCCGATTTCAAAGTCTCTTTTAGTGTTAGGTAGCTCATTTATCGAGGATGGCTATAGGCTCCATATCATCACGTTAAAACCAAAAGGAGCTGAGCACTAATGAAGAATGTCTCAAAATCGGGCTATTTTGGAAGCTTCCGCTGCGTGTTAATGTCAGTATTATATGCGTTGCCATGGTAACGCGATAACATTCTATCAAAAATATTTTCATGGTTTATTTTGTATTCCTATTCAAAAAGTTTATTCTACGTTAGTTTTATTTTCAATTTTTAATTATACGTGTTACGTTTAGATCGCAAACATTTCTTAAGTTTATTTTGTGTTGTTATTCAGAAAGTTTAGTAGTAATAATATTCGTCCAATAAGACAGTCGAAGGAATTAATCCATAAAGCCAATTCTGAAGTTGTCAATATAATTCGTTTTCTTCTATGTCCAACTTAATGTAAAGGTATAAGCGCCGAATCCTCTACATAATATAACGTAATTTTTTATCTTCTTAATCTTCAAGACCATAGAATTAATGCTTCGTGGTTTTATTTTTCATTCATTTCACTTATGCAAAATAAACGAACGATATTATATAATACGCAACCAATTTCTACACGATATAGAATCATGTAACACAATATTATAAAAAAAAATATAAAATCCACTATATGACAGACTGAAATCCCGCCAAACACTCTTAAAAAACTCTATTCTACATTAGTTTTGTTGCCAATTTTTTATTTGTGATATATTACGTATTATAAAAGTAAAGTGAGTGTAATTTATATTAAAATAAATTATTTTTGGTGAATACAATCTGTGAAGCTACAAAAATCAACATTTTTTTTAACTCTGTCGATATGTCTGTTTTTTTATTTGTTCCGGGTAATCTCCGAAACGACTGGACCTATTTGAATGTTTTTTTTTTCTTAGGAATGACTACGCTTAACAGCTTCACCGGACTACGAGTAATATTTGAACGGGAATTTTACGGGCAAATAAGTAACTAATTAGCTGTTTTATTTAATATTGTTCGATAATGTGTAGCTTCATATTTTCATTATTTTCTTATATAGTGTGAGCACTGAGGGTGATATATAGTTTAAAATTCCAGTTATGTGGCTGATCATAATTCCATCCCATTCTAACACTATTAGTATTGACATACATAATGTACACGTTACCTGTTACAGTAGGTGATGTGCGTGTGATACAAATATTTTCGAAATAGTATTATTGTAATTTACACTAGATGTGTAATCACAATTTTAAATTTATTTAATATATTTAAAAAAACGCGTGCGAAGCCGCGGGTAACAGCTAGTTGCTCATAAACATACATTTTTACATTTAAAAGTATGCGATACAATACAATACGGTGTTGTTTTATTATTTTACAAGTAATACTAGATTATTACAGTAATATACAATATGCTAACATCAATACACGATAAATCATAAAAATTACAAAAAAAATATTATGCAACTTATCAAACTAGAATTATGAATCGCAAAAACTATCAAAAGGTAGGTAAAAAATTGATGGATTCTACATATGACCGCTGCCACCTTAACTAGGTAATCCTGTATCTCAGGTGGCAGTACACATTATGATACTATTCATATACCCTTGTATTCCTTATATCGTTACATTAGAGATTAGCTATCGTTCATAGCGTGTACCAAATTGATCGAGCTCTTATACTTAAATGAGATAACACGAGGTCGTTACATCCAGTTGCTCACACCGACGTTTGAAATTAAACTAATTATAGAGCGTACGGCTATTAATAAAGCGGATATTATGAAAATCATATGAATTATAACATAACGAGGCTTTGCCATTGGACGAGATATTCTTATGGAACTTTGTGATTAATTAAGCAAGAGCACATATATACGTACTAGCCTCTGCCCGCGATTTCGTTCGCGTGGAACAGTTTCTTTGGGCTAACGCTTACACGCAGCGTAAGCGAAAAAAAAAAAACAATTTTTAAACATTCTTCATTGGTGTTCCGCTCCTATTAATCATAGTGTGATGATCCTCTATAAATGAGCTATATAACAATGAAAGAATTTTTCAAATCGGACCAGTAGTTCCTGAGATTACCCCCCTACAACGTCACAAACTCACAAACTTTACCTCTTTATAATATTAGTATAGAAGTATAGATAATCAAATAATCTTACTTTTAGACTAACTATGCCTGCGACTCCGTCCGCGTTAGAACCTAATGTAAAAAAACAGTAACTAATAATATCATCTGAATGTATCAAGTCCACTTATTTATCTACATTTCTCTCGTACTTAAGTCGCGTCGTCATTAAAATTACAATAACTTTTGATGTAGTGAAACGATTTTAATGAAATTAAGACTAAATATTACTCGAGGATATTCTTTATTATTTTCTTGATGAGGTTTTATAGTGAACGTAGTACTTTAGTAGTGATGCGCGTTCAAACGAATAGACAGACACATCCTTAGAAGAATATAAATTAAGATATACAAGTCGCACAAACAAGAAAGCTTTAGGATACAATATAATTTTAAACAAATCTAGTCTACCTATTATGAATCTAGTTTAACAACTTATTTATTTATATATCAGAATGTAAGATATGCAATCATCCAGTATAAAAAACAGCTACTTAAATACCACCCACTAGGATATATAGATAAGTACCAGTTGACTAATAAGACAATGGTAGCGAATAACAAAAGCAATGGTCCTTGACCAACAACGAAACCGGCTTGGTAACACACTTTTACTATCATAAAGTTCACTTAAAATCTATGCAACAGCTGATACTATAATTTTGATCCCTATTTCAAATTATATTTAAATAATCTTAGACAATTTTATTACAAAAAAGTTAAATACGAATTAAATACTTGCTTTAAATAGGTTTCGTACTAAATGCACCGTGCTCGCCCGAGGCAAGTTCGCGTTATCCTTTTTTCGCAAGTCTAACCTAATCTAACCAAAGCGAGAGAGAAGAGCAAGATGGCGAACATTCAGCGACCGCGGTACATATAAAACGAAACCTTTTTAAAGCAAGTATTCAATACGTATGTAACTTTTTTGTAATAACACCGATAGAGTCTATGTAAAATTAAAAATAAATTAATTCTTAAATTCCGTATATTATGAACTAACTTCATCGCGCAACTTCGACCGCGTCGAATAGTTACTTTGAGCTAACGCTAACTTTAAGTCGCGATTTCATTTACATAGAAGGTGAAGAAAATATTTTTAAATAATACATACATTACTCCAATATTGAAATAGTCTTCATAGGTGTTCCACTCCTATTGGTCTTAGCGTGATGATATATAATCTAAAGCAGGGGTTCCCAACGTGTGCACCGCGGTGCCCTGGTGCGCCGTACAAAGTGAAGAAAGGCACCGTGAGGTACTTTATTTAATCTTAATCCGGTAGCTTAATTTAGTTATTCGTAGGTACAGCTTAAACCATTAGATTCCGAGCAAACATAGAATACCATGTTGTGTATGTTTGTAGACCTATTTAAATACCCTATCTATTTCGACTAACTAGTTAGGTTAAGGCTCCGTAATAAAATACCAAACATGTAAGTGCGCCACGGACTGAAAAAGTATGCGTACTCCTGGTCTGTAGCCTTCCTCGATAAATCAGCTATTCAACATTGAAAGAATCTTTTTAAATCGGACCAGTTATTCCTGAAATTAACGCGTTCAAGCAAACTATTCAGTTTTATAATAAAAATATAGTACGTTCTAGTATAGATTTGTTAATAATTAATGCAACTAGTTTACCGAATTTAATTATCAAAATCGACTAGAACCAATTCAATTCGTAATATATACTTTCTAGCTAAAATCTCGCGGAATTATGTGGTATTTCAAGAATTTATCGTCTCACTTTCACATGTTTTTAAAAGTAAAATATATTTTTGTCCATTTACTATTCCACATACCTACATAGAAATATTTTTTCGAATATAAATTTACTCGTTTATAATGTGATTAAGTTACCTATATAATAAAACAGTAATTCTCAATGTGGTCTATAAAATACATTCTTGAACGCAAGGCTTTAATCAAAAAAGGAAATAACTTAAAAATTCAATTTTGTGGAAAAAATGCGTTTACAGTTTGACCATGATTTTTTAAACGTTCCACTTAGATCTATTAAAAATAAATGAAGCACTTTAAGTTATCCCTAAATGTAGGGACAAGTAGTCAATTACATTGCTATATGATCTTTGTAGAACCATTATTATAATAGAAATAAGATTAACTAAGCATAATTTACAAAGGCTGCAATTAATTCAATTTTTCGTAAAATTGTGGCGGGTTCGGCAGACGCTGTCCCGCACTAATTATGAAAAAAAAAATTCATGACAAATTATATACCAAATCCTTCCTGATGAATCACTTTTTATCTACCGGTGAAAACCGCATGACAATCCGTTCATTCCTTTTGAGTTTATCGCGAACAGACTGACAGATGCGGTACTTTCTTTTATATTATACTGTGTAATCTATACTAATATATAAAGCTGAAGAGTTTGTTTGTTTGTTTGTTTGTTTGTTTGTTTGTTTGTTTGGTTGAACGCTATGATCTCAAGAACTACAGATCCGATTTAAAAGTTTCTTTTAGTGTTAGATAGCTCATTTATCGAGGATGGCTATAGGCTACATATCATCACGTTAAAACCAAAAGGAGCTGAGCACTAATGAAGAATGTCTCAAAATCGGGCTACTTTGGAAGCTTCCGCTGCGTGTTAATGTCAGTATTATATGCGTTGCCATGGTAACGCGATAACATTCTATCGAAAATATTTTCATGGTTTATTCTGTGTTCCTATTCAAAAGGTTTATTCTACGTTAGTTTTGTTTCCAATTTTTAATTATACGTGGTACGTTTATATCGGAAACATTTCTAAAGTTTATTTTGTGTTGCTATTCAAAATGTTTAGTAGTAATAATATTCGTCCAATAAGATAGTCGAAGGAATTAATCCATACTGCCAATTCTGAAGTTGTCAATATAGGTATTTTTCTTCTATGTCCAAGATAATGTTAAGGTATAAGAGCCAAATACTCTATATAATATTTCGTAAATTTTTATATTCTTAATTTTCAAGACCACAGAGTTCACGCTTCGTGGTATTATTTTTCTTTCATTTCACTTATGCAAAATAAACGAACCATATCACATAAAACGTCACAAATTTAACACAATATAGAGACAAATAACACAAGATTATTAATATAAAATATAAATCCACTAGATGACAGACTAAAATTCCGCCAAAAACTCCTCAAAAAATTTATTTCTACTTTAGTTTTGTTCCCAATTCTTGATTTGTGATATACTACGTGTAATAAAAGTAAAGTGAGTGTATTTTATATTAGGAATATATGAGATGCTACAAATATCAACATTTTTTTTTTAATTCTATCGATATGTCTGTTGTGTTTTTTTATTTGTTCCGGGTAATCTCCGAAACGGCTAGACCTATTTGAACGGGAATTTTACGGGCAAATAAGTAACTAATTGGCTGTTTTATTTTAAACTAGCGGGTTCAGCAGACGTTGCCCGCCCTGATAATAAGACAAACTATACCTATACCTTGCCCAAGAATCATTTTATATATTGTTAAAAACGACATGAAGATGCGTTCTGTAGTTTTTGATCTTATCGCGAACATACATATATACAGACGTGGAATAGGACTTTGTTTTACACTATGTAGTGATAAACTGTTATCCGTGCATTCGTCATTCGTGTGACGTGCGCTGTACTGGACTCCAAGAATAAATATATACATATGTATATGTATTTATGCCAAAAGGCAGCAAACAGGCTGACGGCCCACCTGACGGTAAGTGGTTACCATCGCCTATGAACAACTGCAACACTAAGGGCATCGCTGTTGTAATTGAAAGTCATATCTTTAAATTTGATTTAAATTATAGCAAGGTATGATAATAACTTAATTATATCGACACTATGGACATATTATATTTATATAATAAAAGGTTTAACACACATTGTTCGATAATGTTTAGCTTAATATTTTCATTACTTTCTTATATAGTGTAAGTGAGCACTGAGGGTGATATATAACAGTTTAAGGTTCCAGTTATGTGGTTGATGATAAATCCTATTCCATTCGATACACTATTAGTATTCACATATATAATGTACACGTTACCTGTTACAGTAGATGATGTGCGTGTGATACTTACAGTTATTTTTGAAAGAGTATTATTGTAATTTACAATAGATGTGTGATCACAATTTTAAACATCTAATATATTTAAAAAATGCGTGCGAAGCCGCGGGTAACAGCTAGTGATGTTATAAAATAATTTCAACACAAATGGAGTAACAGCATAATGTAAATAAACAACACTACAATAGTTAGCATACAATTGAATAAAGTCGAAATGTCACCGAAAAAAACAATGTACATATATTTAAATGACATATGTAGATCTGAATTAATGCATTTTTAAATAAATTAAACTAAATAAAACAATTACTCTTTAATAAAACATGGACCTAGACTATGTGAATAACATAAAAGTCAACTTCTTCGAGTTCAATCATGTAGATGACTCTTATTATATTGTTAAATAAATCCACTACACTAATTTAAAATGTTCCGTAGACCATACGTTGTTTTAAATTGATATTGTTACACGAAACAATGTGCAATATTGTGTGTCACGTTCACGTTGAACTAGATTATCGTAGCGTAAACACACTCAATTTTCAAGTGGCTTGCCTTCATCGTGTACTAAGTGCAAAGTTTCGAGTGGGTCACCTGTTAATATTAACAAACTACAATGTGGAGCACTTAACAAGCTTGTGAAATTTTACACTTCAAGGCGTATAGAACAAGACCCTTTTGTAATTAAAAAGTTCGAGGCAGTAGTAAGGACTGCCGACAGAAGAGAAAACTCAATACAATAAATTATGTCCATTTTTATACGGTTTATAATTAATATACATGTATGATGGGCTGCACAAACTCAATACAAAACATTAAGTCCATAGACACCAGCAACACCAGAGGAGTCGCAAGTGCATTGCCAACCTGTGTTGGTGGGAAAGGGGAAGGGGGTGGAGGGAAGGGAGAAAAGGAGGTGGCCCTCCGGCGCTCTCACTGACCGAACGAAACGTAACAATTAAATAACAATAGTTACTTCACATCGGTTCACCGAGAGAGGGTGGTAGTACCCCGGAGGAGCCGACTCATTCATGCTGAAACCAGTTATAGCTTCAGCGTAGCTCTACCACTTTGCATGTCATGACGCGAAATTATAATTTTATCTCCTGCCAAAAATACCGCTTAGGGCGCTAAAGAAGTTTTCACTTCAACAAAAGTTGTATGTGCTTGTAATTCTAGATAAATTTTGCCTTATTTGTTTTTGCAAGGTCCGTTATATTTGCTTCACGTAGAAAGATTCATTTTTCATTGTGTCTGTGCAGATTGCTTTTTCTCGGTATGGACATGGACTCGTTCTTATAAAGAGAAGGGATGTGGGTTGCAATCCATCATGTGACGTCACAGTATATTCAAGGGTTAACCCATTTATTTCGGGCACAGATAACACCAATTTAATGAACACCTATAAATCAATAGGAAATTTTATTTGGTCCCAGCGGGAATTTTCCAATTATTTATTGCTCCATAAACTTTTACGACTTATAGTCGATATATGTTAGATATATCGACATATGTCACTATATAGTAAGTCAATATCTGTTACATTTTATGTATACGAGCGTTTCTTCGTGGTTTTGCTCACGTTAACGTAGATTTGATCTTTCACGAGAGCAACATATTTTTGAGGTGAAACTTTATGGCACGGTAGGGAAAATTTTTCGTTATGCTTTAAACGTAAGGTGGTATGTATTTGTGTGCGGTGGGGCTGGATCTCTCGCTGCCGAGCGTGATGAAAGCCATGCTCGGCAGCGAGGATGCATGGAATATTGTGGCCTCCTTTTCCGAGCAGGTCATCTTGCAGAAGGAGGCGACGGAGAGGGCCCACAAGGAGGACCCTCTAAGCGACCCTCTTCGCCAACGGAGGACCGGCAGGAGGCGACAGTTTGCATGTGTAATATTACGTAGGATTGCATATGCATATCTATTCGTGTACGTATCTGTACGTATATACTAGACTTCTGTGTTTCAGATTAGATAAAATGTTTTGCGATACATTTAGTTTGCGTTTTTAACATCTCGAAGATAAGCATGTTTATAATGACACTAGCTGATTCCTAAGACTTCGTCTGCCTCGTTTATTATCTCATTTGTTTTCCTATATCTCATAGGGATTAGTAGACAGCTTTTTCGACGAAAGCTCTCAACCAGTTTTACTTATTTCGATATTTTCAACAATTATATATATATTTCAACGAATTTACAAAAAGTCTTGATCAATTATATACCTAAACCTTCTTCGTGAATTACTCTATCTATGTTCATAAAAATCCGCTTAGTAGTTATGAGTTTATCGCGAACAGAATATGTCATGATAGTAATGATGATAATGCTTAATTTTATAGCAGCATCATTGCTAAGATTTCTTCCTAGAGTTTATAGCAATCATCACTCCCATAGAGATTATCACTCGCGACAACAGAAGATACTCACGCAGTACGCACAATGGACACAATGGGAGGACTCCCACGCGTCAACAACCGACTACATTAGTATCAACATAACCTTTCCATTACCGTTCTTTACAACGAATGTCGTTTAACTACTCATTAGAACTACGAACAGTTACGTTACACTGATGTCGTATGGCGAAACTTTGCACTTTCTAATGGTGTCACAATGTTTTTGCAATTATGTTTAAGTACATTTACCATGATGCCCTCAGTTTTATTATCCTAGTACGTAATAACGTACGCAACATGTTTCAAAATTAATGCGTTATTCATTAATTAACGATTATCTGTTCTTCATTTCCTGCAGATATTTAATACTTTATCGCTCTTCCTTGATCATATTATTGAACGATATCGTTTCTTGAAACAAAATCATTTTTTTTTTCAATTCTTTATTAGTTTTATTCGTTTTATAATATAGAGATAGAGTAGGAGATTATGATTTTATTCATTAAGACCTAAACGGTGTTATTACAAAAAAGTTAAACACGTTTTGAACGCTAGCTTTAAAAAGATCTCTCGGTGAATGTTCGCCGTCTTGCTCTTTTGTCTCGCTTTGGTTAGGTTAGGTTACACTTGCGAAAAAAGGATAACGCGATCTTGCTTCGGGCGAGCGCGGTGCATTTCGTACGAAACCATTTTTAAACCAAGTTTTTAAATTTTTGGTAATAACACCGAAAATGTTCAATTAGATCAGATATGATTTTTTTTCTTTTGCTGTTAGTTCGTACATCTTTTCTCATTTCGTTAATTTTAATAATCTTGTCAAAAACCGTTTAAAGTGTAAGCAATTATTGTTATTATTTTATTTAACTTCTAGCCTCTGCCCGCGATTTCGTTCTCGTTCTCAAAAGGAAAAAACATCCCGATTTTGCAACATTTTCATCTGTGCTCCACTCCTATTGGTCTTAGCGTGATGATATATAGCCTATAACTATTCTCGATAAATGAGCTATATAACACTGAAAGAAATATTCAAATCGGACCAGTAGTTCCTGAGATTACCCCCTACAACGTCACAACATCACAACGTCACAAACTTTACCTCTTTATAATATTTGTATAGAAATATACATAGTATAGAATGACTATTCTTTTACATTTGTTACGTAACGATAGTTTACATTTGACACATTTCTATATCATTGGAGTCAAACGAACAAGCGGGTTACCCGATGTAGGGAGGGGTGGATAGGGGAGTGTGAGAGGGAGAGAAGAGGAAGTGGTCCTCCGGGGCTGTTGCTGACCGAACGAAACGCATCATATATATATTTCATTGAGATTATTTCCTTTATGGCGCATACAATATTGTTATTATCAAAATCGCGTTAAAATCGTAATAAATAAGAAAAACGATTTTAAACAGTGCATCAGAACTTCTTTGGTCACAGTTACGTATCTACCTAGTCTTGGATTGTAAGTACCTCGATCTTTTCGATTACGAAGAATTCCTCAGTGTATTTCCAAGATCCGACTTACAATGCTAAAGAAATGAGTACTCCTTAAAAATATATATCATTACCAATAAATAAAAAAAAAACTCAAATCGTTCTTAAACGCTGAAGTTCTGAGCTAACATAGGTAGTTTTCGACGTCGGTTAGAAAATTAAACATAAAGGCACTGATATAAAGAAAGAGCTCATTTAGCACACAAAGCGCTTCACCAACCTTGACACACAAAATACGTTACGTATCGAAAACGTTGAAGATCTCAAGCGGATCGGCCGATATGAGTTGCATCGAGTTACGTTTACACCTAACAAGGTTATAGGCAGCATTCCTGTCGGTACTAGTTAGCCCGGTACTACGCCCAGATAATCGACTAAATACAGAGCGATGATAAATCCGCACGTGGACCGGCGGTATCACGTCAAGCCTGTCTCATAAACCAGATATGACCTGAGCATTCGTTGCTATAGACTTAACCGTTCAAATCTGTACAAGGGTATTTAATTGATTTAAAAGGATAACCATGAAAATTAATAAATATCTTGGATTTTTATACTAAAAATAATATTCTCCATAAATAATCGCATCATGAAAAAATCACAGGATATGTTTCCAAATTTGTTTTAACTTCTTAGAACCGTAGTCCGTACCAAAAAAAAAGATTTATCACGATATCTTTCGTCAATCTCAAAATTAAAAAAAAACTGAGACTATTATAAGCACTACACGTTCAGCAATGCATTAATCGGGGCAAGCGATGCGATGCGCATGCGCAGAAGAGAGGCAAAATGATAACATTGTTTCGAAGGATACTTTATAGCAAACTATATTTTTACTTTCAATTATTTAAAAAAATATCTGTATATAAGGTATATTGTTTAAATAATAAATAAACAACGTAGAAAAAGCATCAGCTAGTTCAATGAATACAATCAATCAATCAAATTAAAATCAAAAATTCTTTATTCAGTTTAGGCCCTAATAAGGCGCTTATGAACGTCAGAAACTACCACCAATGTGGACCCTATTTTCATATATGAAAAATTCATTTACATAGCATACTCAATGTCTTACAAGAATTTTGAAATGGTTATTATTAAAATACATATAAAGTCATTATTAAAACAAATATTTACCTAAATAAATTACTAAACTAAACAATACATGGATTTTCTTAAAATCTATCTCTACTACCTACCTCATATTAATCTTGACAACGCCAGTACAATGGAGATAATATCTTATCTTTTATCAAACAGACGGACATCTTCAGTATTACGAGGTGATCGCGTACGTTAAATAGTTACATTACTAACATCAAATAAACATAGACTGTTGATGAAATAAATAATTAAAAAAAATAATAAACGAGATGTCTGTTTGTAGATAGCCCGGTCTGAATATAAAGATATTTGTCTAATTGTCTGGTGCAACCTCCATTGTCCATAACTCCATTCACTTGACATTGGCAAAATTGTGTCAACACACATGTTGCCATTTTAAGAAGAAGAAGAAGAGAAGACAGAATTTTTACATTAATAAACTCAACTACAATTGCTAAGTAATTTAGTTTTATCTATGCAGTACATTTAAAATATAGGGTTGAACCTTACAGCATGACCAGTTCAAACTATGTACTAGAATAACCCATCATTTTGAACCAATTGCATGAGTCTCATCGTTCAATCAAGAAAAAAACCAAGCTGCTAAAACTTAAGCAGACAAGAAACAGGTATATATGAACTTCTAACTCACGTGTTTCAATTAAAGGCACTAAACACCATACTACTAATTAAGGGCTAATAAGCATAAAATTGACCTCAATCTTATAGTTAGCAAAATGATAATATGAGCGAAAATAGGTTAATCTTGTGCCGAGAGTATTTGCTCTTCCCTTCAAGGATATTGAGTTTGCTATTAATATAAATAGGATTTCGCGTGACCTCAAAACTCGTATTTCTAATATTTGATACAATAATGGTGACATAATCAAGAGTGTAGATAAACGATAAACTACTGCATGAAAGGTACCATAAGCGACCTACTAATTAAGATAATTTATCTACCATACCATTTAGCAATTTCAGGGAGAATCACACAGTATCAGGTTATTATAGCCCGGTTTGTACATGCTAAAATAATGTGTTTTAGGATGTATTCTATATCAAATTCTAGGCAAATGAATAGTTCATAAGACATTTATTTTCTAATTGTATTTGATTGTTTTTATTTTGTGCAAAGAATACGCGGAGTATATAGTTGGTGATGAAGTTTTCTTTAACAGAATAAGAACATTAAAAAATAAAAACAAAATAATACTCATTTTAAACCTCACTTTGGAAAGATCATAAGCTAACATTTTATAGAGGATTGCATAATACCCTCTTTATTCGCCCGTCGTGATAACACCGGCCGAAAAATTACATCGGGAATAATAATAACGGATAACGCATAATAATGAAGCCTTTTCAATAATTTGTGAGCCATTACGTAATAATAATTCATTATATTATTATTTGTTATAATAATGAATAACTTTACAAAGCATAGGGTACAGAAATTACGATCACCGTAAAGATTAAGTCATCAAAAACGTTAAGTCATCAACATCATAAACTATTTCCTCTTTCATTTTACACATAAATATTTTAAACGATAACAAACATAGTTTTTTATAACGTACACAAAACTAGATAAACTAAGAAATGAAATGTTGCTAACATTAGAAATTTTAAAAGAATAATATTATAAATCTTTTATTCAGGATTAACATTCGAATTTATACAAATTGAATGGAATATATTTTAATATATTAGATTTTATGGCTACGAAAGTCGAGCACTATATTATTTGCTGAGATAATGGATACCGTAAGCGGAACCTGTAATAGATTGGTAATAAATTTATTCCGAACAATCATATCGTTATCCTAAACGTATAGACACAATAGATTTACATAATGTTCAACACGATTAAACGTGCAATTTAGTAATTTAATATTTCGTTATGGAGAGAGTATTGACTCGTGCAAATTACAAAAGTCTACTATTTCATTATTTAGTTTGTTAACCGAATTGTCGAGAATGTAATAATAATTTAGATTATGTTGTAGCTTCTGGTATTTTGTATGGCCCACAGACACAAGATAAATTTTTCACAGGAATCAAGTAAGCAAATCAATTGGTGTTATAAGAAAAATTAATAATTTGTACGCCATTGGATTACACTAAGCATAACCATAAAGCCATATATATTATATATTTAATTCCGATGATATCGTAATTTTTTTCCGACTAAAGTTTGCTTCCGCAGCACATGAGGGGAATAATATCTCTTCGCAAAAAAGGCGATTATTCAAAATCGCTTAACAACTTCGCATGTGTATGTCACATAATAGTATGTGTCCTATAGATTTAAATATTGTATTGAAGATCTGGTCACAGACATAGAACTATTTATTTCTTTTGTGGGTTACCAAGGAAAACTACACACTTAAAATACATAACTACATATATTGTAATGAAACGTGTATTTAAATAGATTAATGCATGCTGGGATAATAAACAGTTTTTTTGCAAACAGAAAAGGACCAAGTCTTTTTTTTTTGTCGTCGTTAATTTTATTTATTATTCTAGTTAAAAATCGTTCTACATGTGAGCAACTATAGTTATTTTACTGAACTATTTTTACGTTACGTTAGTTTACATTATACCATATTAAATTTTTTTAAAATTGTAATCCATAAACAAATAAATACATGTTATAGTATGTAGAGGTTGTTGATCATAATTATATGTATAAATACGTAAGCGATTTGTTTGTTTGTCATGACATTTAGTATACATGTCGTCGGGGATACAGAAAAAGACATAAGTTACACTTCATGCAGAAAAAATGTACTGTTGTTCGAATGTAAAAAAATACTGTTCTTAAGATATATAACATAGATATATATTCTCAAGAGTGAAGCCGTGATCAAAAGCTTGTATATTATAATTTCAAAATTTAATTAAACACATGTCACATCTTTATCTAACATAGCGCCATACGTAATGTCCCATCACCCAGAATAAACAAGTTTGTGACAAATAAATAAATAAGGTACTCCATGATTGGTTCCTCAAATAACTTCGAGTTATATTCATAAAAAATATTGTCAAGAGTAAATACCGTTGCTTCGATAAATGAATGTTGCATATGCTCGTGAAATAACGGTTAACATCACTGGTATAGTAAATAAAGTGTTATTTCTTCATTCTGGAAGATTATGCAGAATCAACAGCCACTAATCACTGCTTTTACAAGACACGCCCTTTCAAGCGCGAATGAAGTGTGCAGAATTAAGCACGAGAAATCATGTAAGCGAATTCACAGGGGATTGTTATTGTTTGTTTTTACAGGCACAGTCTTTCACGCGTGAAAGAATTATGACGAACGAATGAGCGGGTCGTGTAAAGACACCTAACGCGGGGATCTTTGAATGTTAATAATAGATTACCAGTTTTTGGCGGATCTTGGACGGTCATATGGTAGTTTATATATTTTATTTGTAATCTCGTTCTATTTGACTGTATGTTTTGTAATATTGGTAGTGTTTTACGTAATATAATTATATAACCTAATTAGGTTATTGTGCACAAGTGAATTGTACGGGCAGTAATGCCACGGTGTATGGATCCTGACTTGCCACGAACACTGCCTGGAAAGTTCTAACAAGACAACCACAATCTTTTTAGTTCATTAAAATGATCGCAAGAAACTTATACTATCAATTACCTTCATGACAATGACAATAATAATCTATTATGAGATTGGTTGCTAAAGATAAAAAAAAAATGATTACATAATATATAAAATAATTGTTAATAATACGTTGCGGGCATATCCAATAAATACATAAATAAATTTTATTATAACCTTAACATTGAATTTATAAACATAAACGTGATTTGCGAAAAATATATCAATCATTTTCGAAAATATTTGGCAACCGTTCAAAACCGGAACGAATATTTTTGGTGAAGAATTTCGAATATTAATAAGATTATAAAACCTTGAAGAAATAACATAAAAAAAAACAAGTTACATAATAACTATACTAATATTACAAAACTCAAAAGATATTTTTTAGTTGTTTGTTTGATCGCAACGATATCTGAAGTTACCAGTTATTTTTTGGAAAATTCTTTTTACATTTTATAATGTATTTATTGAATAAATTGATATGCTGTCTAACATTACGGCAAGACCGTTAGGAGGAAGGCAATTATCATATAAACAACACACAAGCACGTAAAGCAAGATCAACGTACGAAGGCAGTGTTATGTGGCACGAAGTATCAGAATTCAATGGATCCCGAAATAAAACATGTGAGAAACCGCGGGTCACGACTACCATTATTATTAAAGCAGTAGTAAAAAATACGTGTGGCACTCGGGGACTGCCGCGGTAAAGCTATTGCATAGCATTTCTTATTAACTTATGCAATTATAACTATTTATTTATTTTATTTATGCAGTATTTTTTTTCCTTTGTTTTTTTTCTATAATATTAATTCAATTTACACTTTTTGAGCGTGGTGACCGATAAGAAAACATTTTTTTTTCTTTTTTGGTCAAAATATTTTTATTATCTTACAATACATGTAGGTTATTCAGGAATATTAACCATTGAAACTATAGGTTTATGGTAACTGAAATAAGAAATAACAGTTTGCGACTTGATTGGTGTTAGGTTTTTTCGTTACGGAATTTTTGGATTCGGTCTCCACGCTCAAGGCCCGCGATAGAAGCTATGTAATAGCTTAAAAATATTAAAGTATTCAGTGTTTTTTTTTTTAGCGACCTCTATTTTTCTATTGTGTTCATGTCGCTATATAACAAAAAATGCAGGTAACACCGGATTTATATTTTTTAAGTTATCACTAGAAATTAAATTAATGTAGCAAGAAGAAATCGTCCAATTCAAACGCCAGTTCAATACAATCAAAACTACGAAAATAGATGACTGTCGTTCTATTTGCGATTTGAAGTTAAAATGAAATAAGTCAATGTTGTGATACAAAGTCATTATCCTATTTATTTTTACTATATAAAAATGTGCATATCTTTTCAGTAACATTGCGACTTGATTCAGTTTTATGTTACTTATCCTAGTGCATTATGCTGTTACTAAAAGTCTGCATTGAAATTATCACATACATATTTTATAATGAAGTAAGCTTATCCCCGCTTAGAGTTGACTTAATGACCTCACATTTTTTTTAGATAAATTCAAGACGCACGTGTAAACATGGTCAGACTTTAAAAGGATTTTTCCCAAAAAATCTAATTTTTGCGCTATATCTTTCTTGAATAAGGTGCGACGTATCTAAAACAACAATTAACTAGGAACACATAAGTAAAAGTTGCAATTAGATACTATAAGAACGTTACAAATATACGCACCAAAATTTTCTTCTTTTTCCGAGCTATTACAACGCAATATGCTAATGTATACAAATTCTTATACGAACCTCACAGAATTTTACTCGAAGACACGACGCGACAACGCAAAGGGGATCTTCAAGGGAACAAATTTATTTGAGATATCAAAGAATAAAGAAAGTGGGACGTGAGAGGATAAATTGCGATCTCGAGATTACCACCTATTATTATATTTTTTTCCCTAGTAAAATAAAATTACTTTTTGGTGTAAACACGAGATAGAGGTGAATGGGATGACGCGGAAAATTTTCTGTCGTGTCGTTCACGGGATTTTTCGTGGCGGTAATTTATTCAGATATCACACAAAGAATACCACTTTTGAGCATATGTATATAAAATTGATAAAGTCTAACGCCGTTTGACTGATAACCAGTTAGCATATCAAAGTTAATATATAATAATATATTGATAATATATAATGTTAGTAAGGATAACACCAAGTAGCGCTAGACTAAAATGTATTATTGTTAAGGTTGTGCATTGTAATAAAACTCTGACGAAGCCTGGAGCGGTCTTTAGTTACAAAAAAAAACTTACAGAATTGTACGAAATTCATAAATCAACTGACGTATTTCAATCACTAAAATAAACCCAATTTCTGAAGGGTTTTTCTTTTACAACTTTTGTTTGAACGGATCTTATAGCTTGTTAAGGATCTTTTGTAACTCACAAGAACTTTAACTACATAGTCAAGTCATCAATTGTTCCGTTACTCTTCGACAAACACATTCACGTTTAGTTGCCAAATATTACACTAAAGTAGTACCGTATTACTTCACACTACTTACGGAGTATAGCTCTTCATTTGACCACAAAGATAAGGGTATGAATCACGTTATTCTGGTGATTAATCTACATTTAATGTTGTACATATTTTAAGATTAGTTTTTTAAAAGCTAAAAGAGACAACTAATCTTTTCGCGGCCACTGCCTAATTCATCATCATAATTAAACTATAAATTTGTTTCAAACATAAACTATTTACTCTTTTCTGAGTTCAAACCCAACGTTCCTATATACATTTCTATGAGTGTTCAGGCTTAAGAAGTAGAATATCAATTTGGATTGAAGCCTGTACTTTTTAAGGAGGTACGCAGGGATACGTAATGCCCTTAAAGGAAATTTCTAAAATACCGATAATTGCCTTAAATACTGAATAATATAAAAGGGTAGGAAAAACAACGGAAAAAATCAATCTTTACAAAAAAAATGCATTTATTTAATAATAGTATGTTATCCAAATACAAAATCTAACCTGCTATTCTTGAACAGTTACCACGTCGCACAGTGGTTTGTCTTTATAGTAGAGAACGTAAAAAATTATGGACTCACGATTTTCGAAAATAATATGCTCCAATAAAATAAGTGACAAAAAAGGCCTGAACTTATTCGATTAGATATTTTTATTGAATTTGTTGCTAATCTTCTTACGTTCCTCGTGCACAATTAATTACTTAAAGGGCAAAAATACAAAAAACAAGCGTTTTTATCGATGTGCGCACAGAGGTAAATAACCTAACTCGTATCACGGATTAATTATGATTCATTAAAGGGCTTGGAACACTGATAACTAATCCCAGTTCAAAGAAGCAACAATCGTATTTCATAATTAATAAAGATACACTTACATGTACACATATATTTTGTTATAATCACATTCTTGAATACTTATCTTCTACACTGATGATAAAATTAAATAGCAGTGGAATGGCTAATTGACTTATAAGCTATTTATTAGGCAAGCAGTATTAAGGTATTTTCTAAGAATCGAGTAATATTGTTGAAGATCGAAAAAGGTGTGGTCGTATTGTGTGAAAAATGATATGTGTATAAAATATGTGAATACTGAGATGACAGGGGATACGTGAGAGGGGAACAGGGAAAATACTTTGTGCCGACCCCACTTAGGTGATATAAGGGTAAGAACAAGACTCTATTAGAAATATAATATTTTAAAACAAGTTGATTATGAGGATGAATGAAATCAAAATGTATATAATTAACAACACAAGATAAAGAAAGAACAATAAGCTATATCAATGAATCATAGACGCTTCAATATATGACATAATACACAGAGACATGCACGCACGCACGCACACACGTACGCACGCACATACAAACATATTAATACAAACTGTCGAATGATAACAAATGTAAAAGAGGTTTTGAAACATCTCACAGAGATAGTAGACACGATCGAAGAAAAAAGCGAATTACGGAGACGTAAACAGTTTAAGAGCTTCGTTACACTCTAGTCGAAGCTACGAACCGAATAAATACATCAGACCACTAAACAGGGTAAACTCAGAACGCTAGACAGCTCCGTGTCCATCCTGTGTGCACACCCGACGATTTAAAACGGACGGGTTTTACAGCATAAACTTTATTCGCTAACAAGTTCCATCTCAAGGCTTTGAAAATGAAACTAAAGAACATTTTAGCAAAAGAGTAAAGAGAACATTTTATTAAAGTATCTCAACGTCAACAGAAACTCTCATTTAAATCTTAATTCATTTCAATTAATTTTATTTCTCGTTTGCATCTCGTCATGAAATTTTTATCACAGCTCTTGGGAAAAGCAGACTCGGAAAAGCATATTTCGCAACTAATCCTAATTATTTCTTCCATAATACGCAGGTAAATAAATCTGTGTATATATACAGATTGTTTTAGTGAAAAATACACGTCAAAATCTCACATTTTAAACAGAACTCAAAGACGCCTGCCTCCGTATGGTTATGATATACGCTAAATAATAAACATTTTGGAATGCAAAAGTTTCTACATATATAAAACAAACCTTGAATTTCGTTCGACGAGCTCATTTTAACCGCCAAAAGTGTATTCGTCTAATTACCTGAAAACAAAAACAAAATCTATAAAACATTTCATCACGTCACAAGTAATAATTAGTCATGTTATTACCGTATCCGTTTTACCTATAGTTGTAAACACTGTTTGCTTGTAGTTAGCATTCCAATATAGTCAAAAACCTTCCATCTAATAATAAATATATTGAGTTATTCAAATGGTAGGAACATTCATTTTATTTCTCAATATTTATTTATAAATTACAATTTTCGCCGACGTCTGTAAGTTGTTGAGACAATAATTATTTATTACACTCTCCCATGCTGAAATGATTAACATTACTCATACTAATTCGTTTAAAATAAGCTGTGTAAATATAAATATTACTGAAAATTTGAGTTACGCAAACGACTATTCCGGTCACATTTACAAAATAACTTGTTTTATTTCAACACTGGTATTTTAATCGAGAATAATTAATTGTCTACAACTCCGTAGATAAATGTTATATTAATATCATATAAATGTCGTATTAGCACAGAATGTAGGGACGAGTTGATAAAGTAAAAGTATACTTCCAGCATTAAAACCAATTATAATAATGAGATTAACATATAAAAATGTTCCAAAATCTTCTTGAATATTCCGCGTCCCAAGTATACTAGTAAAATTGCTAGACAGAATAATGAACGAACACTTATGAAGCAAAATAATAAATAAAACCCTTCGCCGCATTATTATAATATGTGTTATAATGTTGTTTCTTAGTCTCTCGTGTAGTAGATTTATATATTTTATCCATAATCTTGAGTTATTTGACTCTATAATTTGTAATATTATTGGTATTTTACGTAATACAGTTCGGTTATAGTGCACAAGTGAACTGAATGGGAAATGATAGCCATGGAGCAAGAATTCTAAGATGCCAAAAAAACTCCACGGAGAACTCTAACAAGGAAGCCACCATCTTGTTGGAACATTGAAATTATCACAAGACATTTGGAACATTATTACCTTTTTGAAAATGGTAGTAGTAATCTCGAATTTTCGTCGTCAAAACTAAGATAAAAAATATATTTGTTATTATTCTAACAGTTACAACGTTATTTGTATATCATGTTATATCATAACTTTTTTATCAACTTCTACTTGTCTGTTAATTTTTCGAGTATTTAAAAATTAAATTAATGCTGACAAGAAACTCATGAAATCAAGTAGATTGATTTCGTGCTCTAAAATAGCAATAATAGTCATTGAAGTTTTGACAGGATTGAAAAATAAAGACAAAAAATCAACATTGTCACGATAGTGCAACATTTAATGTCAAATCAAAATTGATATTTGTGATGACAATGTATTTTTCATTCAATAATATTATATACGAACATAAAAGATACTTTTGAATCGCGATAAAAATAACAGTACTCGTTATAAAAGTTACGTCTCAAAAATCAAACCGAGACCGAATAATGACACTTTTTATATTCCACGAAACTGGAAATTTTGAGGTCGGATCAAATCCAGTATTTTGTTTCACGGAGCGAATGAACTGAGAATATGTTATTACTAATTTGTTCTGATCAGAATGTTCAAGCTGGTTTTCATTAGTTAACTACTTAAGTCGATATAAATTCTGCCATTTAAATTGATGTTATAACATGCTAGACAGATTTTTTTGTGCACTTTAAATTTGATTTCTGGTTGTATTTTGTTGTTTTGTGTTATGCTTTGTATCGTGGACACACTTCGTTCATCAAATGCCGTTGTTTTGCCATAACCAGTATTTTCCTTGTTATGTTTTAGTTTAATATCAAAATATATATTAATTACTTTAATTATCTAACACCTTTCCTGATTTCAGAACTCGGTTATTTTTGTTATACCAAAATTTGGAGAAATTTGGAACTATTTTGCCACCGTAAGGGAATGAGAACACCTAACTAATACACAAATCGTAGAAAAGCCGAAAAGATCATAACGTAAGCTTTTCACGGAGTACTCCTAACTCGTTTATTGATTAAGTATAATATAAAAACAGAAGTTCATAGATGAATAAAAAAATACTATTAGTTACATCTATTTTTCCAGACTTATTAATATTGAAAAAAATAATAGATTTGCATATCTTTCTTTAAACGACAGTCAGCTTTGATTAAAATTTTCTATAAAGAATAAGAGAAAAAAAACTGAACAATCCTTTATGATGTTACGCTGACGGAATCCACTTCTCAAAACTCTACTCGTGACTGGAGTTACTCCCAGTAATTTATAATACAGTAGTATAATTATGGCAAGTGATATTGTAACCTTTATGTGAACAACAAAATACGTGAAAATATTTCATATTACATTGTTTGATTTTCCAAAAATCATTTTACGTAACTTATTAAAACAACAAAACACAATCATGATAATATAATATAAGAGTTACTACATTATGATACCTTTACTTTCATGTAAATACAATTTTAGCACCTTAAACAACCAATTTACTTTATTTGTACAAACAAGGATGGCAATACTAACGTTCAGCTTGCGGTCACATAGCAAGCTGTTACAAATACCACTCGCAACTTATTAGGTTAATTAGTTAGAAGACAGAATATATCCATAGTTCGCAAACTAGGTTAGGTTAGGTTAGGTTAGAATTATAATGACCACGTCTTGTGAAAATTATATGAAGCGTACATTTAAAAACAGTGCTCGGCTAAACGCGAACTCTATTGAAATGTATCGAATGGAAATAAATTGGCAAAAGTTCGATATACGAATAGATTGAACACGATTTTTAAATTTACGAGACTAGCTACAATCGTTTAAAAAGTTACTAAGAACCAACGAGCATAAAACGGTATTTCCTTTAAATCAGCAAATTCAAATTTGATGAGAATTTCATTGTTTAATTTGTCGGTGCGCAGACATTCGCCAAAACAAACAGAAAGTAACAAAAACTTTACCAAAGTAAATATTGACACGAAATGAAGATTGATCGACAAACTTCGAATTAGTTTGAACGCGGAGTCACGGAACACTGACATTATGAACATCGATGTGACCTCCGCGCCACAGGTAATGTCGAGTTCCGCAAATGCCACCACTGCAAATAGCGATCCATTATAACATAATACCGCGGACGTGCAGAGACGGGCCCTACCTCAACACGGAAATTATTATCACGGTTATAAATCAAGACCGTCGTGACGCCTCGTACGAAACCTGAAATTCTCATTACACATAACGTATGCTATAATAAACAGGATACCATGTTATGTCAAGATTATTATTACTTGTAAAATTGTTGACTCAAAATGCTTAAAGTGACCGCGATATCTTAGAAACGCACGATCAGTACGACGCGACGAATCGCATAAATCATTCACGGGACAATGGAAACGTGTCCTTGAATGAATGTACACAATGAGTAAGGATTTCACTGGTCTATCGTCGAAAATAAGCAGTTGATATACAGCAAAAACTCCGCACGTACACTGCACGCTAAGGCGCATCGGCACGACATGAAAATTATACATTTATAAAATAAATAACGATCCTATAGTATTGAAAATATGTAATGTACATTTTTGTTTCAGTAATGAAAAAAGAGCAAAGGTATGCTGCTTAAGACAGACTCGTCGCATCCCCTTCATGGAATAAGCAATGAATGAATTTGAAGTTCCGGGAATAACTTGTAAACAGCAGACACATGCTAAAAGAAACTGCAAACTACGTACATGATTTAATTTGAAAAGCGACTACACAAGTTGTGCGGAATACATGAGTATCTCTAAACTTACTCGGACGGTCCTTTTGTAATCCTACTCTAAAACTTGTATCTAACCTGCATATTTAAGTATATATATTTAAAACCGTATTTTTATTTGTATTTGAATCATTTGAACTTATTCGAGTTTTCTTTCAAATAAATTTTTATAATTTATTTTAGTCTTGTTTTTGCAATTACTACTTCATCTTAACGACAACTTTGTTAGGATTTAGTGGCAAGTTCTACTTTTAACGTTCATTTTATAAATGTAAAAAATTTTACTTCCGTTTTTTTTCCAAAAAGTGGGAGAATTTATAAATCGCACAGTACATCGTCTTTTACATACAGCGAAATAAGACCTATTTCGGTAAATAACGATCGGTTCTTTCGACTAATTCATAAACATCGGGAATTGGAAGGCAATCCAGCCAATACGGCTGCCAATAAACTTGTTTATTAATTTACGATACGCCGTCATTATCGCGGCATGTATCGCCGACCGGACATGTCGACTTGATTAATAATATTCCACTTTGTATGTGACCCCGCGACCTACAACAAACACCACAATATGCAGCGAGTTTCATATTGCGACGTATAATAATCGTTGCCAGAGAAATCTAAATATAGCCTTGTTATTTATATTTCTGTTTCACGCGCGAGGAAAAAAACCAAACCGCAATTCAGTTCAATGTTTTAAAAGAAGTACTTTAAATATGTGTACGGTTACCCACGTTCATTAGGTATGTATGATAAAATACCCTTTCATAGAGTTCTCGTGTCTGTTGGACCGCTGCGACCACAATATTTTTTCATGACCAAAGTATATGTCAGAGTGAGTCACATCGGTTTATCGCGTATCGAGATATTCATTACCCGATATAATCAGAGTTGTTATTTGGATTACAAATAAATATCGACCGAAATATGAAACAATGGTTTCATACTATTGATAGTTGCTACTATTATTATGAGGGGTAAAGTCAGACCTACTTCCGCGATTACGTCACCGTAGATATCACATGAAAAAACTGACAAAGATGAAAAGTTTGTTTTACGTAGTCCGGTGAAGACGTAAAGACCCGTCAGACCAATAGTATAGCGTAGTCAGTGTGAAATAAAAAGTTTAAAGTTTAAAGACGTAAAGACACAAACTAATATAAAAACGTAAAGTAGCATCTGGTACGTCTTCAACAAATAGTTCAGTACGAATCAACTGAATTAATAGTAATATTCCGTGACAACGAATTCGTGGAAACACGACAGAGAGAACCCCGAAAGAGGAGTTATCCGGTGATTAATAGCTTACGTCGTAAACTTCGTTACTTTAGCGAAGGTCGGCAACATCTTTAAAATTACATTTTAGCTAATAGGACACATGAAACCAGCTTGAAAGTTAAACTGAACCGTTGTATGTGTTTACACTATTTTTGGTGAAGAGTAAAACTGGATTTTATCATATAACAAAATAGTTTTTAAAGTTATGTTGGGTGGTGGAACAAGTCGTTACATTTCAAAATGACCTAAATTCGATTTAGCCATTTCTAATATTTTCGTGTATATAAAAACTGGAAATTAAAAAAAAAAAACTAGATATGTTATATGAACGATTAAAATTGAATTTACCTCATTTTAAAATGTAATGGCACAAATAGGTCTAAGTACACCACCATGAAATATAGCACTCGTAATTCTAATGAATATTAAAAATACCAAAAATGGGTTTGTCAGTTTATTTGTTACGCTTTCTCGCCCAAATTACTGCCATACAATTTTGGATAAATAATGTCAGAAGAGGACATAGGATACCTTTCTTCTAGTAGAAATGTGGCGTAGTCCGGTGAAGCTGTGAAGACATTGCTGGGTCAAGAGCTTAGTCAAATCGAGGAAAAAAATTGGTAGAAATGTACTGTTTCCGTGAAGTATATCAAACCTATATTTATGCGAGCGAAGTCGCAGGCAAAAGCTAGCACAGTTGTATATACCCTTATATACCATTACTTATACTTGTTATACATTTTTCTCTTGCAAATGTTTACCAATTTTTTTAATATTCTCATCAGTGTAAGTTGTATCGATGTTATAAAACATAGTATTTTGGTCTATTATGCTCCTTCTTATTATTGTTATTATACTAGTGGGCCCGGCTGACGTTACTATATAGGTGCGGTCATAATAAAGAAAAACCTCGACAAATTAATTATACCTAAACTTTCCCTATGAATCACTTTATATAGTGATGAAAACCGCATGAAAATCTGTTCAGTAGTTTTCGAGTTTTCCTCAAACAGACAGGCAGGCAGACGTGGCAGAGGACTTATTGTTTAATAATATGTAGTGATTTTTCATTGGAATTGTTGACTGTTGCATTATCCATAATTACACATTAATAATTCGCTATATGAAACTTTCTCTAACAACGATTTATTCCTTTATACTTATTGACCCTTGGTAAAACTGGTTTCATATTATCATACAAGACTGTTACGTCATCATCCATTACGCAGTGACCGCAATCTTATAATAATGTTCTTTTAATTACATAAAAATATAGGTAGAACACGTAATACTCATAAAGTAGGGTAAACTCAACGTCAGGCCATTAAGGTGCTGTGCTCGCCTTCGTTAACGCTACAACTGAATATTTAATAAAATATAATGCACCGTGAGAATGAAGCAGAGAGTATCACTCGTGTAATAAATTATAATGAGAACATTGTTCAGAATATAACCTAGTTTTGTAGGAATAAAAACCATTTGAGCCGTAACGGGACGCCTGGCAGTTGTGAAACATCGAAATTGTATTTTAAGTTATATGCATACAAGAAGAGAATACCACAGGAATCAGCTATGGCATTATAAAATGATAAAGCATTACAAATTTGATCCATAAAATAATGACTGATTATTTATTTTATTACATAAATATTCATTTTTATCAAATACAAAAATTCAACTAGGCGCAGGCGCCGTGTTTTTGACGGCATTTATCAACGAACGCTAGATCGTCGGTGCGTGCCACGCAAAGTTAGTAGAATGAGTGACCAACAAAACAATTTGCATCTTATGTTTATACAGATAGAGTAGCAAATGTTTTTGATTATTTCGTTAAGTGCAAAGTTCGTGTCTTGCGTCGCCACGCCAACAATCAGGTTTACCCGCGCTTATAGATGTTTCACATCAAGAAACATCATATTGATGATGTTTAGTAGGAATTCTATGGAATTCCTAATACTAGTGGGCGCCCAGTGGTCGACATACAACCATAGTTAATTGATTTTTTAAAGTTTGAACTTTATTAGGGTTTTTTTGTCAAACGGTATATACTTTTATAATCAAAGGTTTTCATCATGGCTACTCAGTTATTTGCCATGATATTTAATTATATAAACATTTAAAAAATCTATGTGTAAATGAAAATTTAAATTAATTATATATTTGAAACAAAAATCACTCGGTAAAGCTTTCAAATTTTAAGCAAACGTAACTTTAGGAAAATAAAGAAATTTATCGCAACCCATGACACAATTTTCAATTAATTTTACACGACACCATAGGTGGGTGGTATTTTTGGGTGATATTGAATTAAATGTAGTCTGTTCGTTATGAGAAAAAGTGATATGCTAGTATCGTCGTTTGGAAAAGTAATGGCTCCACAATACAATTAAATGGTGAATCCAAGACAAAGATGTTTTTAATACTAGCTTATGATGCTCATTAGCTTTTGAAAATAAATTCTTTTTTGTTGCTAAATGAGGTTGAATTGCAACATTGTAACCACGGAGGTCTAAGTCATGGATTACTTTTATGAACAAAATTCTTATTTTGATTATACAAAGTATTTATTATTTGGCTCATTTTTTATTAAATCATCATTTGAAGTGAGTTCACCTTAAAAAATAATAAACATTACAATAATAGTTATATTTTATAATATCATTGTTGAATGTAGGATGAAAAATGATAATTGGAATGTAAGAGATAAAAAATACATATAGTCGAGCATAGCAACCTGCTTCACAACCTCTTTTGACCTTCGTAATTATTGACGGCTGTCAAAATGTCTTTTTTATTAAATGTGTGTATATGTTGTGTAAAATTCAAGCAGTAGTGTGAGTAGTGCATATTTTAATAAATTTAATGTACTTGTATTGCATTTTATATAAAATAAACAGCTTTCTGCACTTCTCCACCATATAAACTTTAACTATGCCAAATTTCAAGTTCACCCATTAACGGGAAATCGGTTAAAAAGGGGTACAATTTTTTTGCTTCACGTATTAATATATAGATTATGATGTTACAATAATATAACGCACTGTGAAATTAGATTACAGAATATTTAACAATTAATAATGAGAATATTATTCCGAAAATAGTTGCCTAATGTTCTGTTCTATCAACAAAACGTTTTACTATGAATTTTAATAATTTTCGAATAACATAAAGCATTGTTGTACAACCAAAGAAAAAAATCAAACACGCATATGAGACAGTCGAGTAATGTACAATGTCTGGCACAAGCGCAATACGTTACGCGCATGTCGAGATTATAGGTGACGTGAACTCATATGTTTTCCGTACCGAATAAATTTTAGCTACAAAATCGCTCAAGAAGTCTAAAGAAAGGACTACTTTAAAAAGAATAATAGTTCTTAGAAGAACATAGTTATTCGATACGCTGCATGGACAATAGATAAAAGACACAATGTAATTAATGTTCATAATAAATTTTAATAAGATCCTAACTGAAACATTAGCATTTGTACCAGACCTATAAATCGCCAGACGCATAATAACATCTTTCACCGAATTCCTATTAAGCTAACAAGTTTAGCCGTTACACAAATAACGCAAGTTACTTCTTCATAGTGAATACAATTTATTGGCAAATTGAAAGCCATTATGATCGCAATAATTAATTTCTCGCACCGGTTATATCTCAATGTTATTCACAAGTTTCAAATACAGCCAAATGAAACATTGAAACGGATGCAAATATTGAAGAATATATAGATAG
>JACEII010000008.1:690193-789718 GCA_014332785.1 Antheraea mylitta | reverse complement strand
GCCGTAGTAAAAGTCTATCATACGTTTTGTTAATTAATAAATTGTATAAAAATGTATATGATTATTGTTCGGAGTGCCAATAGAAGTCAAAACCAGACTAAGGACAATAATTTCAATTTCATTGAATATTTAAATTTTTAAGCTCTCATATATTGGTGGATGTTAGTATCATATCTAGTACGTTACATCAGCAACAACTTAATCCATTTCAATGTCAGAAGAACTGAACGTCTATTGTAACTAGTTTTGTGAAATAAATAACAAACAAAAAAGCAAAAAACTTTCCACGAATCCGTACAAACACCACCAACGAATCAATAAAGCGACCGAAACTCTTTGTTATACTGATAACGGTACAAACCAGATAACAATTAACGTTAACAGCGCTTGTATATAGCAGTGATACCGAAAGTGATGTATCGATCGTGCAAACTGTACGTACGTACGTATCTTCGTTGGCATCGATCCGATCCGCTGTTGAATTATACCATCGATGGTGCGAGCCGCTTAATACTCGGCGGATGGAAAGCATTGTTTCAGAGGCGATACAAAAGACCGTAAGGAGGTCGTGTCACAAGGGAGGTAGCTATTACATCGAGATTATCATTTGATTGGATGACTCAAGGATACTTTATCGCGTGATGTAATATATATTGCATTATACAAACAAAACAACGTGCGAAACTCTAATTGTAATAATTTATATTATACTAATGGATCCAGTGGACATTGTCTCATCAAGATAATAAAAAACTATGACTAATTGTATACCTTAACCTTCCTCATAAATTACTCTATCTACTGCAGAAAACCGCATGAAAATATGTTAAGTTCTTTTTGAGTTTATCGCGACCAGACAGATGCAGTGGAGAATTATGTTTTATATGTAAGGAAATCCGAGTGAGAATTTGTTTCTTCACAAAGAAATTATTAAGAAATTTTGCATATCCATTCCCATGGGTATAGAAAATGACATAAGAAATCTTTCATCCAAAAAAAAAACACTCATTATCAGCCCGTCTGTAAGCGATCCACTGCATAATACATGCTTTTTCCTCACCATGCCGATTTCGAATTCCGAGAAATCCATAGTTCTTATTTTTCTACATACGGCGGTAGTATATATAAGAACATTTCTCAAGTTCAGGTTTCCTCACGATGTTTCCTTCACCGTCAGCCGGTAGTGTTACCAATTTAAATTAGTAGATGTACATGAATCCCGATAAAATTCGTTAGTACATGCCGTGATTCGAAGCTGCTAGTACAAAATATAAAAACAGAACTGTTCCCTGTAGTCCGGTGAATTCGTTACAATTTAGAAACATTGTATAAAACCCGTCAACGGCGGATTACTTTGTAACTCTGATTATCAAATTAATTTAAAATTCTACTCAATTCTACACTCAACAATCAAGGAATACTTTATTTATCATCAAACACACTTAGTTATAATGTTCGAGAACAAAATAATTTATTTCATAGCCATAAGACGACGACACGAGTAAATATGGATTTTACGTAAATAACTATAGCGATTATGTAAATCCTCAAGGCATTTCGTGCCACACCTATCACATATTTAAAGGTGACGTGAATAAAGTATAAGAGCGTTTTGATTCTTCAACTAGGTTTTACATTTGACTTTGTTCAGATGATAAAGTTTTAATATATTCTTAACATACTTTTCCCGCAATATCACCAATATTTTTAGGCATACACAAGAGAAAAGTAACCTGTAGTCTTCTCCAGGTCTTGGGCTACCGCTACGGAAATGGAATTGGTTGAGAGATTTAATCGTGAAAAGGTTGTGCACAAACAAACACATAATTTGTACTTCTATACTAATATTATAAAGAGGTAAAGTTTGTGAGTTTGTGACATTGTAGGAGGGTAATCTCAGGAACTACTGGTCCGATTTGAATAATTATTTCAATGGTATATAGCTCATTCATCGAGAATGGTTATAGGCTATAAATCATCACGCTAAGACCAATAGGAGCGGAGCACAGATAAAAAATGTTTCAAAATCTGGATGTTTTTTTCCTTTTGAGAACTGCTGCATGTTAGTGTAGTTATTCCACGCGAACGAAGTCGCGGGCAGAGGTTAGTATTATATATATTCCTATGAATAAATTTTAACTATAAAGCGATAGAGTTTCTCGGTTTATTAGAAAGAAACAATCTCTAGAACCATCGATTCTTTTCTGAAAACTTTTTACTGATAAAAAGCAAATGTCTCGCAGATTAACGTTGTAACATTATTAAGGTTTTATTAAGTCGCGGATTCTGGCTAGTTTAATATCGACAGCGGCAAGGTTAAATGATTAACGAGCCATTGACACTCTTTGAGCGTTAGTCAATGAGCCTTTTTAAACTTGATACAATTCCTTTAATTTCTTCTCATATTTCATGTTACTCATTAGCAATATTGTATCTAGTGAGATGTGGTCATTTCTACCTCAAATAACCAACCTAAAAAGGGTCACAATCCTAAGGACATTTACAATAAATGGTATATTTTTAAACTGAATTGGAATGTCTCGTATCACAGTGTGTATTGGTATTGTAAACCACATATTCCAGAAAAAACAATGCTTTTTGTGTTTTACATATATGTGATAACGCTATTCCTACAACCAAAATTTGCACAAGTTCTGCTAATCTTAACATTTCACATGGAATATTTACTGAGTTCAAGCTCACATTATAGGTTATTCAAACAAAAGGAAGAGATAACACTTCTATATAAACACCGTAGTTTAAACCACTCACCGTACCGCGTCCAAAATTATGTCGCGGTACACGATTACGAAATCATAACATTTTACAGCCAGATGAAGTTATCTCCGGTAACTACAGTTGACAACCTGTATCCGTTGGTTTCGAGTGTTACCAACATTATTACTAAATTTGCATAACAAAATTAATATATCTACTAAAAAAACCAGTATAGATTATTTACACAACAAATGAAACATACAGTGTATACAACTTCCAAAATAAATGGACGTGTCTTATGATAGTCAATCTTGAATCCAATTTTAATTTATGGTTACTGTTTGTTGACAGCAAATTGGTTGGTGAGAATAACCGAAGAGGCAAACATTTATAGAAAAAACACAGTATATCACCTGTCATATAGTCGAATGATAAATTTTTCCACGTCGACCCAGAACTTGATATCACTATACGTTATAAAAGCAAGTCCTCCACAGCGTCTGTCTGTCTGTCTGTTGGCGATAAACTCCAAAAGGTATTGAACGGATTTTAATGCGGCTTTCATGCGGCGATTCATAGATAGAGTAATTCGCGAGGAAATTAGGTGTATGATTTGACTTTGTGTTCATTTGCTAAAATATAACGATAATTGTTGGAAGTATCGAAAGAAGTCAACTCGTCTGGGAATTTCCGTAGAAAACGCTGCCTAATCCCTTTAAGGTATAACAAAACAGACGAAGTCGTGGGTGTCATCTAGTATCCTATATATAATCAGTCAGGACTTAAAGCAAAGATTAAAAGCCCCGAGGCCGACAAACAATTATTTAAATCTAATAAATAAAAACCTAAGTCCTGTTGGAAAATTACGACGTTCTGAAATAAACGGAAAATGGGCCTCAGTAAATTGTCCCACCTCCACTAAATTGCATAGGTTATATGGTAGAGAAACGAGAAAATACGATGAAGAAACTATTCAAAGTCACAAAAACCTTCCACACTAAACGTTGCGACACGACGATTTGCAAATGGCACCTGCAAATAAAACCTGCCTTATGATAACGATGGTATTAGAATTATAAAAGAAAAGTACCTACCAAGAATCATAATACAATGATAATGTTAATAAATCCTTTAGTTTCACTGAGGGTATTGATGAAATAAATATGAATGTGACTCACTTTGCTGTCGGTTTAGTATTTAGGTCACAAGATTATTGTGTTGCAACTGTGCTAACACTCGTTACACGTTTGTAATAAACGATGTTGATAAAATAGTTAAGGTAAGCAGGTAAACTGAGATCAGTCCAAGTGATAATTACAGTTACAGAAAAAAAAGAGAATATGTTTCTTCTTCCTATATAAGAAGGTAATAAGAATACAGTAAGTACCTGGTTTTTGTTATGGCACATTGGGAAAAAGAAAGAGATAATTGCCTAAGTTACATGCCTTATAATGGTATCTTTGTCTGTCGCAGTGTTTGCGGTGTGCAATATAGAGAACGCTTTGCAAAACCGAAGAAAGCCGATCTTAGCCGAACGTCTTACTCTTCTCGCCGACGTGCTAAATCAAATCCCGGATACTGTACTTACAAACTCGGTTGAGTTTCCAACCGGCATTACACTTCTCTTTGCGTTAACAATGTCTTGTCGCCGAATGAGTTATCATGTTTGCATTCTTAAATTAAAACAAAATAATCTCACACTAGCTTGTGCTCGCGAATTCGTTTATGGTTAAAATATTTTTACTAAACGATAAGCACGTAGTTTTCTCTGGATTAATTGTTTATTATCTAATTTTATAATGTTCACTTAAGCCCTACATTCACTCATTTCATTTATTCACTTTTACCGAATAAAATAATGTCTGTTTAATTCCTGTTGAACTAAAAACTGTAATGATTGACCATTTATAGGCCAACAAGTCCTCTGTGTACAACCAAAATTCGTTATTAGTCCGGACAAGCAACAGATACGTCAGTTTTATTAATTTACATATAGAATGCAAATGAAATTAAAAAGTATCATAAAACGTATGACAATTAAGTGCAATCGTACTTAAATTGTTCATCGGTATAATTTTTTTAGACATTGTTATCGTGCAAGTTATCCATTTATATACATTGGTTCATTTATGTTAAACAAGTTTTGAGCGTAAACATAATGTAATTTAAGCTAACACCGTTCTAAGCAATTACAGAAGTAAATTTTCTTAATTCGACATTGTCAGAGAACCGTAAAAGGTATTTATGGCATGTACATATTGTACATATAGGTACACTCATCGATACAATCGTTCAACACGGAGTCTTCGGGGTGTAAGGGGTGTCGAGTAACATCTTAAGACACCCAAGCCAACCTCACCTGCACGTGGTGCACTCTGCTGAATAACGAACGAGGCAATGGCGAAAGCGGGGTGGTAGGGTCTTACAGCCCGACTGGGTCGCAACCACCATGCATATAGCGAAAAAGCCCGTCATAGTGACTCGCTTCTGCGCGTCGCGTTTCGGGATCAGCCTGTACATATCCAGTACCGGGTGACTTTCGTCATTATGGCCGGCATGACAGCGGCGACCAGCGATGGATAATCTGTCTCTCGGTGGTTGCCGATGTTTTTGGATTGTACTATGCTTAACATCAGGCATAGTGCAGTCCCTATGTCGTGCTTCGATAAAAAAAAAGTCTTTGGGTAATTAACCTTTCGAGAACCTTGAGATAGCGGTTAAGAGGGAGTGAAGAAGACCGATAAAGAAGAAAATATTGTTAACGATTAGATATTTTATCGTATTTATTGTATACATATTTTGAAGTGAAAGTTCATATGGCAGGGATTTACATATCTAATCGTCAACCTTTTTGTGTAACGAAAAATGGTTGCGGTAAGCACTGTGCCGCGTAGAGTGTTGACAACACCGGTTCTCGTCCGATCATCGAAATTAACCAACGAAGCACGCGGGCTGTACTTGGATGGGTGATCGCCTGGGAACATCGCATGACGTTGGCTTTTTTTGTATTTTTTTTTTAACCAAACGTTTCCCTGTAATACGAAAATGTCATCGTGTGACTTTACTACACACCCTGATTTTTATCGTTATACAAATTTTGATGTATTGGCTCCTAACCATAACAGTTTACTGAATAAATTTCAATACAGTTCGTTATGTTAAACACTTTAAATAACATAGATATATTAATTTGATCATATACTTACTAAATATTTACTTAATAAATATTTTTTTAAAATTCCAGAATGACAAAAGATAATAAACTATTTTTTGATAATTCAATCAAACGAGATACGAAAAATAATGACGAATCAATTATTACATTTCAACTCGCCCTCAAGCAAAATCCAAACAAGACGTCATGAGAGACGGCAGCTATAAACAATACCTTATGACTCATAATGCATAATTACGTACTAGAAGCAGCCACTTGCAACTACGTCTGCGTTTGTATCTTTATAAGTTACTAGTTTTTGCTCACGGCTTCACTCGCTTTAATCTATATTTGACTTATCCCTCGGGATCAGTAATTTTTTCTGATCGAAAGGTACTCTCTATATCCTTTTCTGTAGAACCACTGACAACGCGTATGCAAAATATCGTGTAAATCGATGATCGAAAACGTTTCAAACAAACAAACTCACATCCGCATTTATAATATTATTAACAATACATTAAAATAAATCAATTACACCTTGTGACGTATTTTAAGTTGGCTTAAGAGGACGTTTATATTAATCATGAAATACGTAGAAATCGTCGCACTTTTCACGAGTGTTGCCACTTGTAAGAATATAATGGATAGTTAAGTACTAAGAAATTATATACAAATTCCTAAATAAGGCAAAGAATCTATTCATTTCATTCTGTGAAAAGATAGAATAAATAATACATAAACACAAATCTTTAATTGTATTTAACTTTAAAATAAATATTAAAAAAATTGTAATTAGCTTTTCAAAAATTGCTGATGTAATATGTTCCAGTGAATACAGTTATATTGTTTGATTTTTTTTATAAACTGCAAAATTTTATTTCATTAAATAATGTGACACTATCAAGGTTCGATTTCGGAAAGTGTTTAGAAAATATTTAAGCGACTGGCAACACTTGTAACGAGCACACAGCCATAATTGTTTAATTAACCAAAAAACCAAGGGCCCTGCAATTAGCGTGGACGCAAACATAACATCAAAATCACAGTATAAATATGAGAGACAGTACGGTAACTTCCCACAAATGCTCGAAATTGGCATACTCACACAAACATACGCATCGACGAGAGGTTTTAAAAGATATTCTATGGACAGCACCGCGGAAACCGCTTAGGGGTCTCGTCGATGCGCATGTTTGTGTAAGTGTGCTGGTACGGGCGTTCATAGGTAGTTTCCGTACTGTATCTTATGGTATACTGTGTCAAAACGGAACGAAGGTCCAATTAAAGTCGAAAAAACCGTTGTCGTGTACGAAATCGTAAACTTGACCAATATGCTTCTTTGTCAATAACGAGGATACGAGAAGGTGCCCCTCTTAAGAATGCGCCGTACCGTTAACTCGATTACGAATGAGACGACTTTTTCCTTTGCCTCATTCTCATTTATATTACCATATAATAATTTTAATAAGCCAATAAAAAAGTATATATATGTGAACAAACAAAAACAAAATATATTCATTCACTTAACATGCACAAACATACATCCAAATTATTAATTTATGCTTCTTCACACGCTTCCAATTGTAAACAAAAGGTACGTGTCATTTTGCTTAAATTATTTTATTTTCGTTGCGCGAGTTCTTTATTAGATTTTCTATCCTAACATGAATGATATAAGATCTATTATACTTATTTATCTTTGTAGTTTTTTAAATACACTATTACAAACTCCGACTTAAACATTATTGCTCAATAGAATTGAATAAAAAACCAAAGCGAACTGTTTGCGGTTTCTTGTTCTGTCATATGGTGGCTTTTATGTTCACTTCATAATTTTGACTCTCTATTTGGTAGCATTGGCGGCATTTTACGTAATATAGTTCAGTTATTGAGAATAAGTAAAGTGAATGGAAAATAATAACCTCGAAGCACGAATTCTGAGACACCAAAAAAAAAATTTAGAATTTCCTAACAAGGGGCCATCATCTAGTTAGAACATTGAAATTTTCGCGAGACACTTGTGATACAATTGCAGTAATAATTTGGGAGATTGGTTCATCATCATCATCAGCTTGTAAGAGACCTACTGCAGGGTCATAGGCCTCTTCCCAAAGGAAGATATGGGTGTAATCACCACGCCAGCCCACGACGTATTGGCAATTTCAAACTCTGAGAAATCCACAGTTCTATATTTTTCCCACATACAGTAGTACTACAAGAACAATTCTCAAGTTCAGGTTTCCTCACGATGTTTTCCTTCACCGTCAGCCGATAGTGTTACCAATTTAAATTAGTAAGTGTACACGAGTTCCGAAAAAATCGTTGGTGCATTCCGAGCTTCGGACCTGAGGACATCGAAATATTATTCCACTGGTCAAACCACTAAGCCACCACGACTTCTGATTGAGGAGATTGGTTGCCAAAAATAAAATTAATGAAAAAGTCCACGAGAGAAAGTGATAGAAATGTAGGAATAACAATCTGTCAGTTTCTAAGAAAAATATCCTCACCAATTCCATTGATTTTTTTTTTTGGATTAGCTGTGAATAACCTTCGTGATTCAAGGCGAAATGATTTTTTTATGTTAATGGCATGCCATTGACCGTCCAATTATAGAACGTGACACAAGAAATAACTTTGATTACAATAATACAATCACTCGATTGACGTAAATATCAATTCCGGTAATAAAAATAATTGAAAGCCGTGTACATATCAGATACATGATAGGGGGAGTTGGGGACCCTTGATACGATTTTTACTTAGACCCAATAAAAAGCGACCTATTGACAGTAACTTCCAATTTAATATTTATAATCTATACAATATATATTTAGCTAACTTTTTAAAGTCTAAATAATCGTTAGGTTTAATCATAAAAAATATTAGAGCCTATTTACTAAAAAATGAAATTTGTATCAATGGACCCCAGGCGTGGGGTACATTGATACATATACTGGGGCAGTTTGATTCATAGAAACATTTCTACAAATTAAACAAGTTTTATTGATTTTTGTGATATTTATTTATTAAATACTTATTTTTCACTTTGTGCTAAATTATGTGTACATAAATTTAATCTAGTACTAAGGGAAAAAATGTTTTTACGCTTTTTATATAAAAATGGAACAAGTATACCCAAACAATAAACTGTGCCATGAAATATACTTAAACAATAACATATTGTATAATCATTCTTTATTTGGTCTAATCAGTCATAACTGGTTTTATACTTAAACGATAAAATAAAATAATTATTTTATTGACTTAATCAAACATAACTTAACAAATTTATCTTGAATTTGAATAGACAAGCTGTTCTACTAGTGCCTTTCTTTACTATAGGATTTGTTTAGTAGTCCGGTGAATCTGTTAAGACCTTGCTGGGTCAATAGGGTAGTCTGATCGAAAAAAAAATGATTTGGTAACTTCAACACAATATCAGAAATATTAACCAAAGCTTCGTCTTTTATATCAGGCAAGACAAAAGTTCCAGTTGGTTTAAGCTTTACAAAAGAGATTAAAAAGTCGTTCTGGTTATCAGAGTATCTTGACACTATTTTTCCAACAAAATACTTATAAGGTTGCTTCTTTCCTACGTTAACTGAAGATCATTTACTGCAGGTGGGGCAGTAAATGATCGGGCAACACTTGTGTTCTCGGGTTTTCTTAATTTTATAGTTCGGTGAAGTTGTGAACACCTTTTCATGTTAACAGCATTTTCATTTCGAAAAAATAAGGTTTCCTTAAAGTAATATTGGGGCACATTGATACGTATCAAAGTGCCCCGACAGTGCTTGCATCAATGTGCCCCTGTCTACTACAATCGAAATAAGTATTTTGTAAAAATAATAGCAATTAATAATAAAAAAAAATTAAATTTACATAATATAATGACGGGTATGTACTTACTAATTATCTCAATATATCACAGATAACACTAAATATATTAGTAGAATCACATCCGACAGAAAACTAGGAAATATTTGTTGCGAACCTCAGAAACAAGTTTACACGTGCCAAGCGCTAATCGTCGAATGAATATTGCTCCGCTCTAGTGTGCGTGTAGGGTGTATGATTACCTTTCTATGTGTGGCGGACGGCTTCTCTAACGTGTTTTGTTTTCGATCTATATTGACTGTATCTATGTGCCCCATGTATCAATGTACCCCATCTCCCCCTACGGCTCTTTTAATTGTTCATACCGTTTGTGTTTAATGGAATTACACAAATTGAGTAATCAACAGATAGAATGTCAACATAAAGCATATCAAAATGGAATAATAATTATTCTTCACCAATGCGACCGAAACAACATGTCCAACTCCTATTGAGTTAAGGAGTAACAGAACTATTAATAACGTTCCTCTGTTAATTTTTTGGTCTTTATTAGATCAATAAGAATATAATGTTCGTATTGCAGTAAAAATATTTATAGCATAGCGAATTATAAAATAAAACCACCTATTTAGGTGTATATTTACCCACACCAATCTAAAATTCAATGTCCCTACTCAATTTCAGTTTAAAGCTTTTCTACTATCTATACAGACAGCTTAGCCTGTTATTCTAAATATTTTATATATATGTGCTTGTATTTGTTTGTATGTTTTTTGCTACCTATTATTATTATTATACATATATGCACTTAATATCCCATATTTCATACTCATTTTTTTTATTTTAACTTATATAATTCCACTACACTAAACACTACATAGTAAGTACACAGCCCTTAATATATACATCATCACTCAACGCACACATACCACTCTGGGTCCCGAGTGGAAATCAACGCTGAAGGACAAATCTGCTACAATACATAATATGCTGACTCGAGACCCAATTGCCACAAATATAATAAATTAACCGTAATATTTTATTTCTATTTCTCATTGTTTATATTATGTGTATGTTTTAATCTATACATGTTTAGTATTTATATGTGTTGCAAATAAATGTATTTTTCTTTCTAAATGATAGGGCGTCATGAAATTTACTAAGAATCAAATAACAAATTAACTACGCACTTTGGACCAGTTTCATTTAACATCGAAAATAAGCATTTTACAATAACGTCTCCAATACGTCATTCGAACGGTGGTTGCAGTTTACGAAGAATGAAAATTTAGTTACAAACAGTCCGCGATCTATCCAATATCCATTAGATGAAAGTGCTTTTACTGGAGTAGAAACTGACTCATCGACAGTAAATCAACACAAACTTCTAGAACTGACCGTTATATATATTCTCCGATCATTCGAGATTATATTTTTTTTATATGTATAATACAAAGTACAAAAGTATTCCTATACCATTTCTTTTTGAAAACTCAACTAACACCAATTCAAACGAGCTTATCAAAACTCTTGCGAATGGGCCTTCATTTTATGAGGACAAAAGTTCGAGACACGATCACTGACATATAGGTCTCATATAGATACTTAATACCAACATAAAACTGACAACTATACTGTGCACGCAAAAGTCAGTGACGTGCAGGGAGCGAATCGCGATCTTTCCGCTCTATAATATAACTTACTAACACTTCGTTATGACGCTTGTTTTCTATAAATTCTCTATATCATATAAGAAGGTTATATTACTATACTGTTGTAAAAACTTTCAAAACACCACTCGTCCTGTATAGCACACCACAGCTAGCAATTATTTCAAGCAAGACGATCGAACGCAACGCGAGTTTAAGCATGGGGACATGCAAATCGTTTATTGGCGCGACAATCAGATCGCAACAGGACCGGTCAACCGTGCAGTCATACGGTCGCTGACCCATCTACGATGAATGCCTATTCGTACTTTTACACGATCCGTTTAAATGACAGACATTTTATGAAAAAGCGTAGTCGATAAGCCTATAAATGTAACAATAAGCGTGCCTGTTCAAAAATGTACGTGTATTTAAGAACTTACTTTGACTGACAGTGGACTTTTCAAAGCATTACCTAGACTAAATATCATCATGCTTTATATAGGAGTTACGCAGTAATCATAACATTTAACAGAAGTAACCTGGGTTATAAGCCGAGGTTCGTTCACTTTGGCACCACTGTGCTGATTACCAAGCGGCGAAGTGCTTTAAACGCTCATCTTAGTAGTCCGGTGAAGTTGTGAAGGCCCGTCAGGACAATGACATAATCAGTTCAGAAAAAGTTAATAGGCCATATTTAAAATCCTGATAGAGCACATCTTTACTAAATAGGTCCTCACTAAATAATATTATTTCAATAAAGTGCCCGTAGGTATTTAAACGAATAATTAATATATGTTTGTACCCTGTGCGTTGGAATGAAATGTGCGGTCCCTATAGTTGGTTATCAAACAAATCATGATAGAACGTTGGGACGTCTCTTTTCATTTCTCTAGCAAACTAAAAGCGAAATCATTAAGATTTCATAAGTGTACCGGACCAGACTTAATCAAATATTCTAAGGAAACCCTCGGATCATTAAGTATTAACGAGTTCTCAAGTAAGCGCACACTCTTACCTTGTTGAGCTGTTACGAACGTGAACACGGAAAGTTTGAAAATAAAAGTTGTTTACAAGGTACCGTTGACTTTGCCTTCAAATATTTCGTTAATTATTATTCGCCAAACTTTTACACTCTATGCCTCGCAATAAAACATACATTTTATTTCAAATGTGCACTTGACTTTAATGTCATCAAACACGGAAGTTGTATCATTTAGAACCACATTAGATAATAATTATTGATGTTTAAATACCATTAAACGCGTTAAGAGATTTAAAAAAAGTAATTGGTAGGGGAAAAACTTATGGGTTCGTGTCACCGATGGCCTCGATATGTTCGTGACGTATTTAGCTTGCTTGCAGCCTAGCAACGCGTAGTGTAGCGGTATGTGTACATGTAATATTGATATGTTGTATTGAACTTGTGCAGCCCATCATATTTTACATTATACAAAAATGTATACAATGATTGCTCCGAGAGATGTGAAAACCAGACTAATGTGAATAATTTCAATTTGCAAATTACGGCATTTTTGATAATTGTACGTGAATGCACTAAAGGATAGCAATAAGTTCAAACGTATGTTTATCTATTTCTTTCACACGCTTTGTAACATAACGGTTTAATGGATTTTAACATACGAGGTGTCCTGAGAATCGGCTTGATTGTGGAAATGATACATATTATATTCAAGTGATACATATAATATTCAAATGTCTAATGTCTGTTTGTATGAATTTTGTAGTCACGCTTTTCGTTTTCTTATAAAAATAATTGTACTTGTTAATCGTTATATTTTTTGCAACAGTTTTCTACGTTACGCTGAATCCTTTTAGTTTAATTTTGAATACAGAGGGTTATGAAATATATTGATTTTAATTAGTGATACGATCAGAACTAATACGTCTAAATACTTGCTATATCGTTTATATTTTTTTATGTGGTAAGCCTATACAAATAAAAATTATTTACCTGAAGGTTAGTATGTAAGAAAATTGTGTGGAAAAAAGTGAAACGATTGGGTTAAAAGGGTGAGTGATCATCAAATTATTGACAGAATCGATAGAAGTGCAGTTGCAATTTCATTTAACTACACAGTCCTAACGTAAAGGAAAAGTCTGGCCTCATTTTTTTCGTTAGTAAACCCGTGCGAATCCTTGACACACAGGTAGTATTCGATAAGTGTTAATAATTTTATTATGTTAATAGTTATTAGCTATAAAAATGTTTAAATATGCAATTTCAATGTAAACACATTGCGACAAGGAAATGAAATACAAAGATAACAATCGGGATTAGATAACGACGTGCAGCCAGTGGCAGAGAGATATGCGATAAGTGGACAGTAGTATTCCATAATGATGAGATATGTGAATAAGGTTTGCATACAATACGCTGGATTATTGTCCTTGATGCCGAATGATTAGCATTGAGCGTGTGACTATGCCAGTACGATTATAAAGAAACATGTGTCTCACTTACAAAAGGCAATGAATTTCAACAGGCAGCATTACCACCTGTTTCTTGGAGTTTTTTGTGGCATTTCGAATCCAATATGTTCGGCAATTTTCTTGTGTTTGCCTAATCTAGCCAATGATCTAGCGCCAATCAGCTACTAATATATTGAGGCAGCTGCACTTATGAACTAGTTTCTTTAATACAGTTAGCATAGTTCCATTTTCATAATAACCGAACCTCAGGTGCAACTATCGGCAAAGGGTAATCAAACTATTATTAAATCATTAAAATACAATCGTAACTATATATACAACTAGCAGGCAAGTTATCCAATTATTCAGAAAAAAAAAACAGCAATAAGTTTTCACTGTGAAACAATGGCGTGCTTGGGTGCAGTAAGACAAACCAGAACTGAACTTCATTCCGACTTCGTACTGCGCTTACGTAATCAATCAGTACATAATTATTGCATATTAAATTGTGAAAGTAAAGACTATACAAGGCATTACTTGTACCAGGAAAGATCCTATAGAATATTATAGTCTACATTCATACGTAACTTTTTCTTTCCCCAGCGATTGCCGAGTATGATATGTTATACTATTTATCACATTTTCCGTATTTCTATACGTTTTCTACTAAATTCCAGAACTATTTACACGTTCAAAAGATTGCTCTATATTCGTCTTTTATGTGTATACGCGCATCGTTCATCGGATTTAGATGAAAACCCCTTACAGTTCTCGTTCACACTTGCGTGAAAATTACTCACATAGTTAACATGAACGTGCAATAGGTGACGCGTGAGTCGTTTCAAATAATAAGTGCATTATACATTTCCTATAGTTGTTGGCCGTTTGAATGTAGTTTTTAGATAATATAATATTAAACTCAATAAATATATAATACACTACATATAGTGTATTAGTCTACCGCTCAGGAACAGTATATATTTTGCGGATTATGGTACCCTATATTCTTTTATACCCCTCACCCTCATAACATCAAAGTAACATTTCGTATTGATCAGTTAACTAGGTAAGTCGTGAAAGCGTAACAAAGTCATATTCCCGTATATAACATTAATAAAGTAACTCCTTCGCATAAATTTAAAGTAGTAATAAAAGATGACAATTGAACAAAACAAAACGAATGCCTACTTTAATCTATAGAATTGTTGTATACAATAATGTAACCCAACACTTAACGTTCCAATAACGACTTGATTGAAAGCTATATATACAACACTTTCAATATCCCACAACCCGGCGACCTACAAACAAGAACGTGTATATATCACAGGGTAATTTGAGAGCCCCTCATAAAACAACACTTCATCAGCACATCATTACAGCGACCCCATGCGCACACGTGACAGAGGGACGCCATCCACTACAATAGATCATTTCCGCAAAGCGACGCCTCATAATGTATCTGAGAGGATGGGCCTTTTATTCTAATTTGCGGTAACTGAATATCTCACGATGATTAGACGTTTGCTCGCCGGAGGTGGTCCAGAAGGATTATACTTACAAATGATCCCCGTGTAACTATTTATCATGATAGCATGAGCTAGCAACGTGGGAAAAACAAGAATTTGTGAAAATCTAGTTCTTAAATGCATCTTTCTCCTTGCTATAGCGTGTGGAGTATCTGGCTGCCGGTAAACGTTGTGTTTTGAGCATCACTTCTTTAAAGGTAAAATACTTTTATGTGTAGTCCGGTGAAGCTGTTAAGACCTTGCTTGGTCAATAGCGTAGTTTGTTCAAGAAAAAAAGGAAAAATATTAATTTTTAGATAGGATTTTTTTTCTCTTTCATCAACTTTTAAACGGTATTCAAACATAAATTTATTACTGCCAGTTTTTTTTTTTAGTTCATATAATGTGTCAGACGCTATTTTTTATAAATAGAAATAGTTACTTTCAAACCATTTTAGTAAGGCTGTAATATTAATTAAATTTTATTTATACATAAAGTAACCCAAAAAAATAATTTACCAGACATTAAAGTGACAATTAGAAACTAAAATTGTTTAATAACAGATGCAATACACAAATACAAAGGAAATCTGATATCAGATATTTATAGCAATTGTCAAATACTTATAGATTTATTTTTTCCTAACTGATTAAGCAATAGGTAAATTGTAAATTACGTGATTTAGTAAAAAAAAATCTTAGAAATTAATTTAATAATAGATTTTAAATAAAAATTGTTATTGTTAATGCTGTCACATAAAACTTCATCTATACTAATATTATAAAGAGGTAAAGTTTGTGAGTTTGTGATGTTGTGACGTTGTAGGGGGTAATCTCAGGAACTACTGGTCCGATTTGAATAATTTTTTCAGTGCTATATAGCTCATTCATCAAGAATGGTTATAGGCTACATACCATCACGCTAATACCAATAGGAGCGGAGCACAGATGAAAAATGTTCCAAAAGACGGGATGTTTTTTCCTTTTGAGAACTGCTGCGTGTTACTGTATTTATTCCACGCGAACGAAGTCGCGGGCAGAGGCTAGTATTACATATTTCGGGTGGTCCGGTGAAGCTGTTAAGACCTTGCTGGGTCAATAGCGTAGTCAGTTGGAAAAAAAAACATATTTCGTTATTATTTAAATTTTTCAAGTTTTGTCATAAATTTAGTAATTTTTAAAAACTTATGCGGCCAACTTGTCTTTTGACCCGTGCTTCGTAAGGTCTACATTTGTTTGTATGGAGCTCTAGCTATTATAGTTCTCGGGACTCGATGAGTAACCTACCGCAAAATACGAAGACGAAATAACAGAGAAAACTAATTACGCTATATATAAAATTAAGATTCACACCATTCGATACTCAAGACATAGGCGTCTCCCGGGGCAGTCTTATTTCTTTAAGTTTCCACGTGAATTCAAACAAAGAGACGAAACAAAGCGAAGAGAGTGGCCTTTGTGGAAACATGTCGAGTGCGGCGGCACTTAGCTCTGACAACGGTGACGTATATAGCGACCTCAGCCGACACCACGTCTTCCGACAAACTAAACACACATTTCATGTGGAAAGGGTAAAAGCCCTTACCAAGACTAGGCAACGGTTTTGAAATAAAACGTTAGAAAGAATTAAATACTGAGAAATTATGTAACAAAGTTAAACCGGAATTATGTTCTCCTTTACCCATTTTAGTAGTAGTAGCATTCGTTGGGTATATTTATTTCTACAATGAAAACAAACCTCATTCCTAACGGTGATACTAATTACATATTAACAAACGAGAACACTTGTATTTGTCTGTACCCAACTGGATAGTTAATACGATGGATGTATATGATGATAAACCCGTCGGTGACATTTTTTTGGATTGCTGCGTTTCCGCATCAACTAGTACGTATTTCACTGCTGAAAACGATTAATTTTGTGATATACGTAAACAGAAATATCGGAACTGATGCATATTAAATGCCCATCAAAAACTCGGCATACTCATAGTTACTGAACTGCGGAACTGCGTTTTTTTTAAATTCGACAGGTACGCGCTTGGCCACAATGAGTGACGATGAGGTCGACAATGTATCGCGCTTACCCAATAGGTGCCTATTCACTCTACCTTGAAGACCTCCAAGTTATAAGATGACAGGAAGACAGACGCCGAGAGTGAGCGAGTGAATCCCTGATTGACCAATAAAAAATTATATAAGAAACGCTGGTATTTTTGCATTATCAAAATACTCGTATTCGTACTATACGATCATATACATTTCGTAACGGCCCGGTTAGTGCATTATGATGGGAGGAATGACCTGCGCTCACAGGCCAATGTTTTATTGGCTTGCCCTAATTGCCTCCCGTCCCGCATTAACTACGTTGTCACGACCTACATGCAAGAGTAATAATATACGTTCATCGACAGCTTTCTATATTGAATCACCGCCCAATTATGAATACAGGAAACGCTACAAACCAACAGGTCTAATTTACCAACTACATTTGTTGATTACCTCTAAAGAGAATATCATCAGAACATTAAAATCGTCATACCGAAGGAAGGTTCATAATTAAGAATTAAGTACAAAAATCACTAAGAAACAAGAGTTGTTCGAATCGCTGAAGTCAATAAAATAGCATAAATCTACTTACATCACAAATAACACTAAACTCTGGAAAGAACAGGGTACTAGAGTAAGCCATAACGATCACTAGAGGAAACGCTATAAAGATAATACAACGGTGTATATGCATGCAGTCAGCAATATACTCTAATAATTGAACGTTCAAAAGCGTAATCAATTTTCCAATCGGCCAGTCGACTGCTCTGCTGCACTACAGAATTTATCCATGACAGGCAGCGCTTCAAGTGCTTCACGATTCAAAGCCATAAATCGAATCATGTTTGGTTTATACTTGTCAAATGATGATTTCAATAATACAGTTTCAGTTATACACAATACTAGCTGTACCGTTCAGAGTTATTATTTGTTTGCTATTATTGTTTATTGTGATAAATGAATGGGTTATAGAAAAAACAGGTATTGTGTGAATATTCAGCGTATACAGTCTATGTATACAATTTTTTTAAGACGATATGTTGATCAGTATAGAATTATATGTTCTACAGCACCATCTCACGACGAGTTATAGTAAAAGGATAGCGTAAAACCTTTCTTCGTGATAAAATAACTACGTGTACAAACTTTCCTGGTGATGGTCCAGAGTTTAGAGTTAACATATCAACATCCATCTTTATATATGATCTAATTTTGTTTAGGACTTCTCAAAATAAAGTCGCATATCTTATAGCTTTAAACAAGCAATTCTTATATATATCTATAAATTCAGGATCTCGGAAACTGCGTCATCTATTACGTGAAAATTAGTATGTAGGTAGTTACGGGGACGATAAATCGATCTAGCTAGATTTTATTCAGAGAAAACTTTTTTAACTGCTTTTTCAGGGAATTAAAAAATATAGCTAGAATATATAAAGGTAAATTCGCCGCCGCTGTCAAAACAAAAATAACTCAGACGAAAATCGGTTGCTTCGAAAATCCGTATAACCCCAGTTCGAATCCGAGTGACAGCAGAAGAGATATATTTTTTTAATATTTTTTTGTACAAAAATGTTAATATTATAAGGCAGATCTAACAGTTTATTTTAATTTTCAAATGTTTTTTAAAGAACCGAGCTAGGCTCGGTCGCCCAGGTACTATATTATATATGTGTATACAAGCGGTCCGTGACGATGTTGTCCAACCCTGATAATAAAAAAAGCGTATTATCCGAGCACAGCGCCACCTATCGGTTCCAATTGTGAATTTAAACCATTCTCGGATCCACTGGAACATGGACACAAAATTACATCAAAATCGGTCCAGCCGTTTAGGATTTCAGTGACACACACAGAATAAAATTTAATTATAAAGATATGCATTGCATAGTAAAGATATTTACATAAAATATTAGCAATCTAGTTAGTATAAGGGAATATTTAAAGTACCATTAGATTGTAACGCCGAATACACTGAGATTCGGAATTTTAAATAGATAAGAATCACTTATATGAATTACTTATGGCTATAATACTGGTTTAAGTGAGATTATTAAAGAAAATGTATAATTGCAATCCGTAGTCCAAAGGTATGCGATTTAGTAATACAAGCCATGTTATCATTACTTTACTTGTCCTGGAAAATTGGTCTCGTAAAATAAATACTAAAAGCTTTACAATATTTATGAATCAACATCTTTTATTTTTTTACTTTACTTTATGGTCTTTGTGCAGAAAAGACTTAAAACTGATTTGATAATATCTTCAAAATTAAACATTCAAAGAAGTAAATATAATCATAATAGTAACTTCCAATTTTTATTCGTGCGAAATCACAAAAAGACGCACCACAAAAACAACCTACTATTATGTCATAGGTAGCAGTGTAATTATATAAGTTAAATATAAATAGACATAAGAGTGTCTGCAAAAACTTGTATCTAACTTGCACAGGTGGGAGATTACATCGAAAGCCTGTCTCATTGCTCGCAAACGTTTCGATCCGGTTCCGTGCATCAATATGATTTATTAGGTGCCGGTTTACACTTTGAGTTAATTAAAATTGTCAACAAAATATAACACCTTAATATGTGAGAAACACGAACTTACCGTCGACCAATTGTATCAATAATAAACAAAAGGGAGTTTTGTAAATCATAAACAAAAATATTATTATTTGATACGTAGTTATATTCCCACCGACTTCATACACGTGTCTAAACTCCGTTAAGCTTACCTAGTGTTCTCCGAACAGGACGGGAGCTAGACGCTAGGTCAGCATACACCAATAACCGATGTGAGAAACATGTTAAGGTTTCTCGAGAGATTCTAGCATCGTCTCTCGTTAGGTTAAGACATAGTTTTTAGAGGTCTCAAAATCGACCAAGTTAGTTTTAAGAATATTTCTTTGTCTAAAATCGACATTATAGTAATAAAGGTCTAAAATCGACTATTAGTTTTTAAAAAGTCAATCCCAGCGCTCCCGAACTTAACTACGTTGGTTTGAAACCCTAGTTATGCTGTACATTCCCAAAGAATCGAGAGAATCCAGTGGTCCCTTTACAAGATACATACATTTTTTTATCGACTGACATACATAACAGAGGGCAGAAAGAACAGCGATATTGCTTTTTAAAAATAACATATCCACGAGACCGTGGACGAATAATGACCATTTTTATACAATTGGGATCGCAATGTGACTGTAAGTGAAATCAGCCTTACGATCCCAACTATCTGGACATTAAATAACAAAGACTTTCCATTTGCCTTTGTATAGAATCGTCCTTGGTCTAGACACCCATAGCCAGGATATGTTTTACTTACAAGATTATATCGGCTACTTATAAAATATTAAGTATTTTATGTTTTATACTTTATAGTAATGTTAGATTATAATAATGTTGTCTTCTGTCTCATTTCTTAGATATTACTATTTGCGATAGTACTCGAAATTACATTACTTTATTAGTATAATTTTCAGGATATTTTACGGAACTATTTGAAGATCTATGTACTCTTGTTAAGTATAACGTTTATTGTTATTAAGACATGAGATGAATAATTTAAAAGAATATTATTTAAGACATCGATTATTATCCCTTCTCCATTATTATAATGGAAAATGATATCCATCGATTCCATGGCGTCCGTGGAGCGATCAAGTAAGCATTATGTGACATCTATTGAGTGTGAAAGAACTAACATTCCAAGTTGCTCACATTCAAAGTTACGATACGAATAACGAACACTTATTTAATTTGATCTTTTAATATACAAAGCATTAAATTACCCAACAAAAAAGCAGTTGTAAAAACAACACAACAGCGTAATAAATTATTAATATGTAGTTCTTATTCTTTTTTTTAAACCATTAATGTGAATATCTGCAACCAGTATTTGAGATATCTGTTATCGAACAACTAATATACTTCAATCTAGTTGTATTGTTAATAAACTATAATTTTTCAACCGGTTATTGAAAAAAATTGATGGGAAATATCCGAAAAAGATTGATCAGAGTTCTCGCTGTCATGTTTCGTATAGTTAAAGCGAGCGCATCGGTCTCGCTGACGCACGCTCGCCTCCTGAAGGTAATTTAACTAGATTTATGGCAGCTGCAAGGTCGCCGAAGGATAACGAACCCGGGCCCGCTATGGTTACGAAGTAAAGTACTCTTCGTTAATAAAACTATTGATCTTTATCCAAACAAATAAAACTTTGTAACTAATTAGTTATAACATAAACGAGGCTTTTAGTTTTTAAAATGTTGCATTTCCGTTAATGCAGTTAGATTAGCTTAAATAAATTCTTTATTAAGAACTACCTTCTGACCGACACGCAGCGGAAGTTTTCGAAAGGAAAAAAAACGATTTTAGTTGTTCCACTCCTATTGGTCTTAACGTATGATTTTCGTTTCTATTATATCACCTTCCTCAGATAATAATCTATAGCATGCATTTTTTTAATCACATCGGTGATTCCAGCAATAGAAAAATAACAATATTTTATAATTGATATCAAGTACATTTATATTAGTATAAATAGATACATTAAACTTAAAGACACAAAAAAAATAGTCTTAGGATAACAAATATCAAACTCAGCATTCCATTACTGATAATATCATGCATATATGAAATCTATAGATGCCGCTTACATTTATAACAACTCATGATTATAAATTAAATGTTATCAAGTTACCGTGTATTCTTTATTGGTAGACATATTAAATATACCTATACATAAAATTGAATATTTCTTTATTTGCCTTGTATGCATACGTATATACTTTTACATACAACTTCGGTGACTCATTTAAGGCATACGTGCAATGGTTTCTAATTTAGTACACACATATCTCAAGAGGTGGCGCGCTAGTAATTTCATTCTAACAACAAAAGGAACTAAGTCGCCTGGAAATGCAAATAAAAGTAAAAAAATCTAGTCAAATCTAGTTAAAAAACAAATGAACCTTATTCAATGAATGAATGATGTAACTGTGTTTGTTGACCTCGTTGTATACAATACGAATGAACCTACGAATTAGACTCGAGAGTATCTATGAGGTGGATTTTTTGCGCCGTCCGCGTCTTCTACGGACACGACCGTGACTACCTGCGACGGATTAATTGGATAGCCTGAGGCTAAAGTATATTTCGACACTGTTTAAAGGCTTGATAGTACAAAAAATTCAATAACCAGATCATCTCTTATGTTCGTAGGAATATATTTTATACCTGCCAAATGTATTGTGATCTCGAATCATAGTAACTTGTATTGACTTGAATATCTCGAATAATTTCACTGCTAGCATGTTCCTTTCTACCTATGATTTAATTATCATAATTATCTACTAACATCACCTTATTTACTAATAAGTATTATGCAATTATCCTGCCCAATTTTGGATATAGCCAATTGAATATGAGAACTGTTGAATCAATTGATAGATAGCCTTTTCCAAACTTTTTTACAGCTCTGAACACAAATTTAGTTGTAAATACGTATCATATTAACAACATCGAATCATAATTATGGACAAATAAATATCTACTTTAGAGTTCAATAACTAATGTATTAACTTTTTTTTGCATTATTTTTTTTTATTATTTGATATAATGTACAAGCCTGAAAGTACGGCTATATTCAGAGTGGCCAAAAAGATTGACGGAGATCATGACTGATTTTACATTATATTATATAGGTAAAATCTTCAGATACACACTTTAACAACGTTGAGATTAAAAAAAAAAAAATTACAGTCGAATGTGGCCTACTGGACGACTAGTTCTTTCTTACATTAATTGAAACCACAAATAAAGTTCCGTTTAAAGTATTATACACAGGTTCCGCGACATCATTTTTAATAAATTATCAAACAGTTACAGCAAATTAAAATATTTATCAAAAATAAAATAGCGGTCACGGGACGCCTGGCAGATGTGAAACATCGAAATTGTTCGAAACAAACGAATCTCAAATTCTCAAATCATACTATAGGTATGCGAACTCAGTGCGGCAAAAGTGATTACGCACTTTCGCTCGCGCATGACATCGCATCGCCAAATCTCAAACACTCGCCACGCCAGCAATCCGGTTTACCTGCGCCTATTTTTGTTTTACATAAAAAAAAACAACAACAAAAAGAAAACTTAAATTTATAAACAAAAGGTGAAACGAGTAGGTTGTGGGAAAACTTATCGAACCACGAAAAAAAAAACTTCGTAATCCAAAACCTTAATTTAGATTAAAACCAGATAAAATAAATCCTTTATGATTTTGAAATTCCTCGCTAAAACTATTATTATGTGTATATATAGATAATATCGTGTTATCTTATCGCATCCTAACTAGATAAGTTCTAACATTCTTTCGTATATTCATTTATTTTTACATACTGATAAAGATAAAATCGTTGCTGTACACTGAAATTACCTGATTATCCCCAGTTTAATGAATTTCCGTTTCAAAGAGTATTAATAAAAAACAGATAAGATTATACAAATATCTAATAATAAAAAGGTATTTTATTTGTTAATAAAATTATATTTAATATTTATGAAAATATTGAAGGTCCCTCAGTTGAAGTTCACTCAGAAAAATAATTTAAAGAAACTAAATAAGACTCATTAAATAAACAACAACAAAACAATGAACTAATATTTTTAAATTCATAACCTTCCAGTGATATAAACATTTGAAATACAAAAGTATAATTAGAATTAACCTTGGCCGCTTACATTCATTGTGTAATAAAAAAATTATAAAAAAAAACATACATATGCATTCATAAATAATTTTATAAAACCGCATACATCTGGCGTTTGACCACATACTGACCTGATTTTCAGTGACATCACGGCCTATAGTTACACGCTGAGCCAAGAGTGGTTGGCCCATAAAAAATTAAATTTGAGATAGGTATAGCTAGCCAGCTGTACATTGCAAAAATTCCCTATCACAATACACATACTTTAAGCAAGACAGACAAGAAAATTCATAAGGTGAAAAGCTACCGACTACCTTACTAAAAAAACTATTTAAAAAAAAGGATTTCAAATACATAAACCATCTACAAAAATGAGCTACAATGATGATAGATTTAAATCAAGGGAAACGCAGATTTGATTTCCACAAAAGGTAGCTTCGATATGAGCAAATCACGGCTTATCAAGCGCTATCCCTTTGTTAATAACAAATAAGGTATGTTTACGAATGTAAAGTCAGTTCTCAGAAGTGGGATACGAAAGACTATATGATTACATATATAGTATACAGCTGCCATAAAAAATGTCCCAAATATACCAGAAATTCCCAAGCGTCTAACAGAAATTTTCCTTTATCGATTACAAGATACAGTAACACATATATTAGATGAAGAACTGCCACGTCATTAACAGGATGTAATATATCTTTATTTACAAGCAAACATTCAATCAAGCAGTTCGCAAGTCCCCGGAGGCCGATAATTACATTTGGGGCACCAGAATTATTACGTTTAAGTTATTAAGGAAGCCTCGACGCTTCGTTCGTAACGAGATTAACCGCTCGGCACGGACTAAACTAACTACAGTTGATGTTTGAACCGAATTAAACTGGACTTTTTTTTTATCGAAGAACGACATAGTGACTGCACTATGCCTGATGTTAAGCATAGTACAATCCAAAAACATCGGCAACCACCGAGAGACAGGTTATCCATCGCCGGTCGCCGCTGTCATGCCGGCCATAATGACGAAAGTCACCCGGTACTGGATATGCACAGGCTGATCCCGAAACGCGACGCGCAGAAGCGAGTCACTATGACGGGCTTTTTCGCCATATGCATGGTGGTTGCGACCCAGTCGGGCTGTAAAACCTTACCACCCCGCTTTCGCCATTGCCTCGTTCGTTATTCAACAGGGTGCACCACGTGCAGGTGAGGTTGGCTTGCGTGTCTCAAGTCGTAAGATGTTACTCGACACCCTTTATACCCCAGAATAAAAATCTATATATTATAATTCTTCTGTTCGTGCATATGACTAAACGCTTTCCAAACGGTTGAACCGATTTTGATGATTTTTTTGTGTGTTCAGGTGCATTGAAGAATGGCTTAATAAAAATTAATAAGATCTTCGTATAGTAAGCATTTCACAAAAAAAAATTGTTTCGAAAACCTTTATTACAAAAAAAGCAAAGCTTAAAGTACACTCTAAATACATCAACAGATTTTAGATTTAACATCGGATCTGCAATTAGTTAAGGAGATAGGTTGTAAATGTTCATATATGTCACATTGAGCACGATTTCTAACACTTGCCTAGGGTCGGTCGGCTAGGTAATACATTTTTTCCCAGTACTTGCAAATCGTCATCGTTATTTCTCAATGTCATTTTGATATCATTATTCATTTAAATATATTTGATAAAATCAAATACTTTCAGAAATATAACCTTATCTTCCGACTTTTCTAATTCCAGATATCAAAGCAACGATTTAAAAAAATATTCAATGATCACTTCTGAAACCCAGGTTTTGATAAAATGTTGGGATCTGGGTAATAAGTCAGTGCAATTATGGCCATCTGGACTGCGACCATACACCAGATCTAAGAACCTGTCACAGTGCCACAAGTGAATATTCAGTGAACCAGCGCTTTCATACTTTAATGCGTTTCGGCATCCACCAGAATATGTTCAATTTCTTGGATACTTACACGAGACATGTTAACGACAACTATGATGACCGTTGTTTAGAAATCACACTACGTTTGTTACTTTGCAATTTTATAATAAAAACAGTACATAAACGCGAGGTTAAAAAAAGAATTGTGCCCAAATATTTGGCGCGTTAACAAAAATCGGACAACACTATCACCAGTACCATCAAATGTTGATAGATTTTATTATTACGTGAATAAACAATATTAAAATAAACGATACGGATACGCTGATGTGTAATTATTATATACCCAAGTCAAAGACTTTCTTATTGTTTCAAAATTTTCACACAATTACGCAAGTTTTTATAATAATTGTGAGTATTTTTTGCTAACTCCGTATTCCGTCTTTGCTTTGATAACTTGGTCATTGTAAACTCCATTCCGACTCAATTACATTTTTAAACTATATTGTTTGGAAAACAGCCCGATTTAAATAAGCAGTAATTACAATCCATCCGCACTCCCATGCTGACCTGTATAACTCTTAGCAATTGGATATACGCTCCATACATTCTGTTGTGTGTAGATATGCTTACACCTGTTTCAATACTGTATACCCACCGGTTAATATCGGAATGCGACACATCTAAATAAGTGATTATTGCAGATACTAACACTTCATGTACGGTGGATCTTATCTTACCACCCAGTATCTTAGTATTTATTTCCTTTTAAATTACCCTATCGCCAGTAGTCGGCCAAATTAGTTACCCAAAAAAGCCAAATATAAATAATACGAAAACAAAGTTTATTGAAAGAACCTTTTTTTGAAACATATAAGCTTTGTTTGTAAGTGATATTTTTATGAAAATAATTAGGATTAAATCACTACACGATCACCCCCACACACGTGCACTCTACACGCTTACACATGAAAGTGGAAGGGTTTACTTTTTTTCCCTTATCGAACTGAAAAACTTTCAATTTTCCCATAATAAATATATGGAGAGTTGTTGAGGCGTGTATGCTAGGTACACATATACGTTTCAACAACTCATACATATATGAATAGTTAGCTAGGTTAGCTAAGATAGATCGCGATTTTGCATGCAACAGGCAACAGCCAAACCGAGGTGTGCCGTGCACCCTTGAGATGGTTGCCAAAATAAAATCGGCTGAGTGCCTTAAGCGCTCGCCTTAGTAATCCGGTGAAGCTGTTAAGACCTTGCTGGGTCAATAGCGTAGCATAGCATTTTTTGCGAGCGATTAGCTATTGTTACTTTCTAAAAATATACCTATTTTCTGTAGACTTCCATTTCAAGAACAACTTGTCTCTTACAAGGCAAGTTGATAAATAATATATTCCTTCTGTGTACTAGATAATTTTTTGAAAAAGTCACAGTGAAGAAGAGAAAGAGCGCCGTATGCCGCCGACCACTGCCCTACCTCTATTTCATTGCAAATACACTGAAAATTGGGCGAGCTTCCAGATCGTTGCCGATAATTATCATACGGAGGCCACTCCGGATCATGAAGCGGTTTAAGGGGATTACGCTAAAACACTCAGGGGTGCCATAACAATAAACATAATGCTAAAAATGTTTAATGGTCTATATACGGTCACATTTGGAGATGGCTTGGATTCTCGTAAAACTGCAAATCCTCATAGATCCGCATGACCTATATTAGTTTTATAAAACATATTAATAAAGCATATAGTAATTAAAATACCGTAGGAGAGATTAAAAAAAATGAAACTGTCATAATTTTTTACTTTGCAAATTTTTTACCGTCAGCACACGTAACCAATCATTTTATTGCATACACAGGGGATAGTAAAAAAAGTGGAATTCTTTTTTTGAACTCGTTATTGAGATTTCTCTTGCATGACGAATTTTAAAAAAATAATATACGAACATTTACGAATGTTTCCTTTCATCTATCCTATTACAGAAGATGGATTTTGTAAACTTGGTAAACACAAACACCGATCACAAAGGACGTTGACACACTTAAGACTTATCTATGATTTTTTAAGGCTACTAACTTGGCGGCGCTGTAGCACATTAACTTCAATACACCGTGAAAATGTAAATAAAAAAACTGGTATGCGTAGATATTTCAACACAAAGAATATGTCGACGGAAGAATGCAAAATTGTCGTAACTTGAAAACCCAACTTTACACTAGAGCCAAAAAAATAATTCAAAACTTCAGTCTTTTTTTTATTTGTAACGCTAAAACTAGGCAGAAAAATAAGGTCGTATCGTTGAAAAATTGAATCGTAGAAAAGCGAGACCCAGACCATTCCAAATGGTACTATTTTATACAAAAATATGGTAAATATAAATTTGGCCCAAAATGCAAGTTACTACATTTCCGATTTCTCCCGTCGATGTATACAACATCTATGATATACAACTCAAGTATCTATTACAAGAAATATAAACAGATACGCCCAAAGCCGCGGGCACCACTAACACGTAATAATAACTCGTCTATCTAGTGTGCGCGTTGAGATGTAACAAATTTATATACACACTTTTACGTTCAATAAACGTAAACATTCAATGGTCGTAAAAATGAAGGAATAAACAACTTATTAGTACATCAGTAAATAAAGAAATCAAATTCTAAATATACGATATAATAAAAAACTCACCAATGCCTACGTTGTTGAAACGAGATACAATAACACAATCCCTTTATTACTTAATAGTCGATTTCTAAAATGGAAACAAATTTAAACTCTATTTCCACTACGATTGAGTAATATTTAGGTTATTATTCAACATCAGAAGACAAGATCTACAACAAAATGACGGGCCGCATACGTAAACGCCATAGTATTTTCTTCATTACAAATTAAGAAAACCATTAATCTTACTTATTTCCCTCAAGGGGGGGGGGGGGGGGAGAACTTCGACAACCCGAAATGTAATTTGGCAAAAACGCGCGCCAATAAAAGACGATGGCAAATTGCGGAAAAGTTAACGATGAAATCGGTTTAATGGAATTAATTTATGGTGACAGCCGGCCGATGTTACCAACGCTAGGTGTGACGCTAATTCGAGTGATTCCTAATATAAAAATTTGTATACATTTGACATCATCGCCTGACCATTGACAAAATTTTATTCGCTGCGTCACTAGCATTAATATAGATTTGAGCAATATATTTTCTTTAGCGGCAGCACTTTTTTTTAGATAAATAGTGCCTATGTACCTGTGTACTTTTCTGAAGCCCTAACAACTTATATGCAATATTTCATGATTATCAGGTGATCAATTAAAGCGTGTAACTTTTACAAACTCACACTCGCATTTACATTTTTTTTTACATTAGTAAAGATAAATAGAGAATAAGAAGTATATAATATTTAACAGAACCTAGAAGAGTATTGTATAAGATTATGTCACGTAACAATTTTTTTTTCTCCTATAAAAAAGCAAATTAATTGATAACGTTACCAGGATCACTGCCACTAACTTCATGAATTACTTTGGTTTATCGATTGGTACAGATTATATAAAAGACTGCTCAGTTTTGATAGTACAATAAAATAAATAATAATACTTCAAACAACATTCGAACTAAACGTTAACTAACCCCACATACAATTATTGTTTCGGATTTCCCAAAAGGAATAGTAAATACGGTCGATATAGTTAGTCATTTGAACAAACCTTTCGCCAAACGGCGTAATGTATTTGATATTATTAGTTGTAGGTCATACCTACAACATTAATGGCAATCGATACGACGCTGAAATCGTTATGGGTATGTTTGTTTGAAAGTTATTCGAGCATCACAAGTTTATCGAGATCAGAATGTCAATGTTACATTTACTAGCTACAATAACAAAACGAAGCCACCTTGAAGATTTTAATGAGATAGGATTTATTGAACTCTCAATAACGAAAAGAATTTAGACCTTAACAAATACAGTTAGCAATAACTTTAGTGATAAAGCAACACAAACAAGATTTAGAAGATTTAAATAGATTGCTTCAAGTAATCTCATATCCAAACGCAGATATTGCTTTGTTGAGTAAAAACGATAACAAGGTCAAATATCAACTAGATAATAATCTAGTGGATAAAATAAATGGCAATAAGGAAAATGGCAAACTTTCGGATGTTGACCTTCCAAGTTCAAAATGGGGTTGTTCTCCTCTGAACACCCCACCCCCGTTCGACACCGCACCAGGCCGCATTGCAGTGAAACTAAAGAACGGCAAAACAAGAATAACGTGGCAAAATTCTCCAAACGATTTTATTAAAGAACACAGACATTTCCACAACAAAGCTATCTTTGTTTGTCTCTACGAATGCCTGTATATATAGACTTTGAACTGAAACCATAAAAATAAAACGTCCTTTTTAATACTACTCCTCAATGTCTCGTTGTTATATGAGGCAATAAGCTGATCTCACGTGATCCAACAATACTTAATTTGTAGTGTCATTGTCCAGACAACGAATGCTAATAAATAAAAATCGTGCCAACAACCGATGCACAATTGGTAAATTGCAAGACAAATGAGCATTCCGTATGGCAATGTCAAACTCGAGTTTGCTTCGATGGGTCTTTGCATGAGATTTGCTCCTATTTTAAGGAATTTTTAAAAAGTTCTGATTGACTTTCAATATTAAATGAAAATAACGAATACAGTAAATCTTAACAGCAAGTAGATGTAAAACTGAAATAGAAGGTGTCCTGTTTAGTATTTAAAATGTCTATCATCAGTCGTAAAGATCATTCTGGAATCAGATCAAAGGGTTAATTGAGCCTTGACACCTGGCACTGTTCCAGAAAAGGTCAAGGCGGTGTTAACACGTTTACAGCCCGCAAACTCACGCATTTTATAGTCGGCGTATTCAACGACCATTTCTTTTTATACACATATAACCAAATATAAAATTCGAATATAAAGAGGTGTAAACCGCCATCTTACTTTGATATCGGATTTGTAGTCACTACATTTCCATCGTTAAATTTTATAGATAGAATTGCACAGTTATTTTGTAAAGTTACCGTAACGATTTATTTAGCGAAAATTTAATTTAAACTTTTTCTAACATTATTGCTTATATTAGGACTTCCAGAAAGATTAAAGGATTTCGAATAATGAAAAAAAGCAACGAGAGTTAAGCGAATGCGCTTTAAAATCATACAATCATAAAATACAATTATGACATAAAATAACTTAGAGATGACGCAAAGCCTATATCTTCTCAGAAGAAATATTTTAAATTAAATTTTTACCCTTCACTATTTTAATTCAAATACTCATTTTTTTTTCTCGAACTGACTACGCTATTGACCTAGCAAGGTCTTAACAGCTTCACCGGACTACTAACAACAAACTGTCTAACAATGTACATAAAATGTTCAAAGCATTCACTATTATGGTAGTCAATTATAATGTATACAGTAGCTTCTGCCCGCGACTTCGTCCGCGTGGAATATTTACTTTGGGCTTACGCTAACACGCAGCGGAAGCTCTCAAAATGAAAAAAAACCTGATTTTGAAACATTCTTCATTGTCGCCTCGCTCCTATTGGTCTTACCGTGATGATATATATAGTTTTTTTCGATAAATAGGCTATCTAACACTGAAAGAATTTTTAAAATCAGACCAATAGTTCCTGAGATTTGCGCGTTCAACCAAAGAAACTAACCCTTCAACTTTATAATATTAGTATAGATTATGATGACTTGTATACCGATATCGTTACATTATATCGAATATAAAAGGTCAACTATATTAAAACATAGTGTATTCTTGACATTTTCCCTGGCGGGTCGGTCGCTCGGTGAGTCACAGTGTCCTTCACCTCTAAACGACCGGTCCGCCTGACATCCGCATTCAGAGTCACACGGTCATCGTCATACCCACAGAGTGCCTTATATAAGTCATACCCTCAGACGGTCTGAAACCCTTCGACGTTGAGCTCGACGTATATTCACGTCACATCTAAACTCATTCATTGAACTGGCGTAAACCTGACCGTCGAATTTTAATGTACGTTCGTATTACAATATTCTGAGGCTCGATTTTATTGCGAACGGATTTGTAGAGACACTGGCCTTGCTATTTCTAGGTAGTTATTTCTATCTCATAATTCAATTTTTACACATATTTTATGGCTTCTATAAGTATTACTGACAATGGTTATTGTATATCAATATATTTTCCCATGCACAAATATTCAATAAATTAACACAATCCAAACTAATATTATAAATACGAGGGTGAGTAAAATCATTATTTGCATACACGCAATCAGCGATATACAAAAAGACATGACATAGATGAAATCCACATTAACCCGAGAGAAGTCGCCGGTAAAATCTAGTAATAATATAAATAACAAAATATATATGTCTGTCTGTTTGCTATCTTTTCACGACTGAAACTCTCAACCAAACGCAATGAAATCTGATATAGCGTGGTTGGCCCCTTATAAATAAATTTAATAGCTACGCTTCAGATAATGAGATGTGTTTCTGACCTTCATCTCATTGATCTAGTACGGAGTATGCAGGCGCATTAGGTAAGAACTTTTTGGACGTCAATGTGACGAAAAAACAAGAAAATTTAAATAACAAGAGAAAAAGAACAAATCAAAATTGACGTATTACATCACATTCTATTATTCTATTATATTATATATACTTCGCTACGCCGCGCCGCAATGCTTTTTACCGCTTGATTATACATTATACGAGTATGTGAACGCATTGAAGCCCTTTATGGTGCCCGCTTTCGAAGAGAAGTTTGATCTTTCAAAGGAATCCCGCATACAGCACCATATTACGCCTCATTAGGTAAGAATTTTCTTGTTCTTTCGTCACATTGACGTCCAAAAAGTTCTTACCTAATGCGCCTGCATACTCCGTACTAGATCAATGAGATGAAGGTCAGAAACACATCTCATTATCTGGAGCGCAGCTATTAAATTTATTTATAAGGGGCCAACCATAGCGATAATTTGGAGAAGAGAATAACTTATCATTGTGAATATATCAAACCACACAAAAACGAAATCACGGGAGAAACAAGTAGGAACATATTAGGTGGATCGTTCAAAAACCAATATAAATCTATCTACGCACAACAACTATTAAAAAGGCATTGAAAAAGAGACACGGGAATTAACAAAAATAGTAATTAATTACTTACAAGCAAGGGCTTATTGAACACGCATATGCATCATATGCTTAGCAAATGCGGTAGTCAATGCCAAGACCGACAACTTTCTATATCGAGTCGAATTACTTTTTTTACATTATACGTAATCGTGGCACGAGTGACCGCTTGTCCAGGCGAAGCGCACGCTTCTAGTGTATACAGACAGAACAAGATTGTAGGGAACAAACAAACAAACATTACTACTTCTAAGCAAACGTTAACAGAGGCCGATTACAGTTACGGTATTACCGCACCGTTATACAAGTAATCTCTTCACGTAACAAATCGGTAACAATGACGAAAAAATAGTCAGGGAAAAAACATTTCTTCCGTTAATAGTTCGAGATGAACGCTTACTACTTTCTATTACTTAGAATGTCGTTGGCTCAAAGATTAAATCAAACAATCACCCAAGGCCTGTCTCAATTTCAACAATATTTACAATGTTTTTTCTTGACAAAACAATTAAGTGAATTTTTCCTATATATATGAAGTTTGTAGTGGAATCCTTTTTTATGTTTAAGTAACAAACAGGCATGTATTGATAAAATTATTTGTAACTAGCTTTTGCCAACGACATCGCTTTCCTTAATGTACTTTTTTTGGATAAAACTAGTTTTTTTTGGAACCTTGAAAACGTGTATGCAAAAGTTCATGGTAATCAGATGAGTACTTAAGGTGTCAAAGCATAACACACAAACAAACACTTATTCGCATTTATAATATGTATTAGTTAAAATGGCTCTTATCTCATAATTAATTGCATAATTTCAGTGACTAAAACCGGAAAATATTTTAACTTAAGATTAAACCGAAGAATATAATCCTTTATCTTTTATATAAATTATCTCTTATAAAAAAGTATATATGTTTATATTTAAAATAAATTTCAATTTATACTTTCCTATCGTTTCGAAACATTGGCATGTAAGTGAAAGCGGTTAGTGTTTTGAAATACTCGATAATTAGAAAAATACCATTCGTTAATAACTAGCAATTAACGTTATCAAAAATATTTTATTTAGTGACAGATTGATAGTTGGTATTGTAGTTGCTTAGCCGTTTATTACTTTTAATTTACTCAATATTGTTCTTATGGTAGCACGAAAGGAGGACGTCATGATACCTGAGAGTAGGTATAATACAATGTACAAACTTCTAAGACATATCACTGATCGTCATTGTCATGACGATCTAGAACCCTCTAAGTATTTACACAGACTAGTACATAAATACGAGAACTTAAAAAAGAATCATCGCGACGATTTTTTACGGCTATGGTGGTAGCCAGACAATGCAGTATATAGATTATCCTACCACCTGGCAAAGTTATGTTAGACTATACATCCGACATCAGGGGCATTTGTTTTTTTTTTATACTTTATAGGCTGTGGCGTTGGAACACAATCTCATCTGATATTAAATGACGATATGGTCCAAGGTGGTAGACACGCTGAAGATGGTTAAGTGCTTCTGCCGGAACGCACTTCCAGATCCCTGGTGACATATTTCGAAATTGAAGGTCGTAGCTAGTAAATAGTTAGGCAAACTTAGAAAAAGATCTATCGACGTGATATAGTTTCAACGTAATGTTTTCCATCACCGGAAGCTCTCACCCATTCACAAGGATTGAAACCTACATCGATTAACACGGTGTCCGAACACAACAAAAATTGAACCATCGTAGCTTCTAGAACCAAATTATCTAAGGATTCATGATCACAAACCATACTAGCGCATTAACGGTCTTGTAATATTTTAGTATACATATATATATATATACATATAAGTCGGAGGAAGCTATAAGTCGATTCGATTAGGATCGTTGTTGAGATTGAGAGATTATACTCGGTGGTTAAAGTAAGATCGGTGCCCCGAACTCGCTGCTCGGTCGTAGTAAAGTAAAGATTAACAATATTTCCAACGGTATTATTGTCATCCAATGAAATATTGTGAAATATAAATAAAAACAATGTGAAACTATGATAATTCTGTTTTATGCTCGCATTTCACCCGAATGACGCCCACTAAACCCGTAACCACTAATGACGATGTCAACGAGAATAACGTTTTCCCTGAAATATATATAAAGCCAAAAACAGCGTTTCAATTTCATTATGAAGAACTTAAGTATGATTACCATAACTACTTTTATCCAATACTAAGCTCACGAAGAATTTAGTATGATGCATTGTCCCTAATGAAATAAATACATTTTTAAAACTAAATTCACATTGCATTTGATTCGCCTATAAAAATGTATCATTACAAAAATAATTATTGAAACATGAGACCACTATTCGTACACGATACGTTTCATTAACTTATCGACTCGAACAATTCAGTTACGATATTCCAACAAGCGGTGTTGTTGATTTGATAATAATTACCGAAACAAAACATTTAATAGATATTTCAATTATGATAATGATTAAAAAGAGAACACTCAAGTATATATATAGATAAAAAAAGCTATTAACTATGCAGATAACGAATAGTTTGTTGTAATAGTTTGACTAATCAAAAGATGCCTACTTAGATAAACACCTGTACTTATTCGACACTTCGAACCAACACATCGATCGACACGTGAAACCTTATACGGTGGTCGGGTAAAGGAAATCCTCTTTTCTTATAACTCGATGTGATGCTAAATGTATCCTACTATCTCGAACTAATAACCTACCGGCCTTGGACACCAGTGGTAAATTATATCCCTCAGTACAATACAAAAGAGCGTACTAAAGTGCCGCATCAACAATTTGTTTTTAGAGCCCATTCAGTTCGAAAGTCTCGAACATATTCTGTCTGTCCTGCTATCGAATTGTGACGTTAGTACCGGCCTTGATGGTTTTGGTCGAATTGTAAGGTCAATGACGATATAGGTGCAGTTCAAAACTGAAACCAAGGACTCATCTACATAAGCATTTAATGTATACGTATAAATTTGCTAACCAATTAAAGACTATTGATCGTTTTAATTTTACTAGTGGTCGCCCAGTGCTCGAAATTTGACCATTATCAATAAATTTTTAAATTTTAATATAAGTGCGGTTTTTAGTCAAAGAGTATACAGATATTGTAGATTTGAAAACGCAATAATCATTACATATGAACAATAGAGGCTTATAAATACACGATTCAAAATTTAAAAAAAAAACTGCCAAATGTTTTGACGTGAACCTTATCACACGAGGTTTGCAATTTTGATCGAAAGCTTTTTCTGTGACGAAAATTAGTGGGGATAAACAGTGTGTCTTGTACAGTATTGAAAAATACCAGTTCTCGTCCGGAAGTTAAGCAACGTCAAGCGCGGTCAGTTCTTGTATGGGTGACCCGCTGAGAACACCGCGTGATGTTCGCTTTTTGTTATAATTCTTTAATTTTTTTTCACCTGTAATACAACAGTTTCACTTCTATGGTGTGTATTTACGTCATACCCTGTTGTTATTCAAAGTTTGTTAATAGCCACTGAACATAAGTAAAAGAAACAAAGAAAATAGGTTGACAAGCAGAGGAGAAAAATGTACTGAACTGTTTTATCTGCAGTTATTTATGTATCGATTGAACGTTCGTTGAAACTCATAACAACAGAGACGCGATAGTCCAATTGTAGCGTATGCAAACATCGCGTCATACAACGTAAGTTCGAATTTTATTGGATGAAAAAGTCATAATGAAAACAGATTGGTGGTAAAGCATTTCGTAATAATAAGTGGCTTCCACCTACGCGTTGCAAAGTCTGTCGCCAAACACCCACTGGTGTTTTCCGCCAGCTGTCAGTACCTACTCGAAAAAAAAAGTAAACTGTCTCACTTCCCGTTGACAACAAAATACAATCTCACGCTATTTTTAACACATAACTTTCATGACACGTCGTAATTATTATTTATACAGCGATTCATAATGAAAATCACGTTCGTTAACGGGAAATGTCACAATTTCCAGTTCGTGTTGTGTACGTTAAACAACAAAACTCATCCAAACTACTACGGCTGAACGTCAACGAATTACGTACGCCGCCGGACACGTGTTCCGTGTTTACACATAATATTGTAATTCACATGTTTCCAACGGACGAATTAAAATGATTAAAGTGAAAAGAAAACATGAATGAAGGCCGAATGCGAAGTTTATTATACAAAGTAATGGCATAAAAAATGTCGTTGATTTTTTGAAATGAAAACTTATTTAGGCGCGTCGAGCGGTGTTTTAAGGCAAGAGATAAACTTATAATTTCGCGTGATGACATGCTAACAAGCATGACACGAGCGTATTGCTTGCGCGGCTTACGGCAAACTAGCGACGCGTAGTATAGGGGCTTGTATACATTTAATATTCATATTTTGCAGCTCATTATAGGTTTTTTTGAATAATAAATTGTATAAACTAATAAAGTTATAGGAATGTATATGATGACTGCTCTGAATACCATAGATATGAAAACCACACTAATATTAATAATAATTTCAATAAACCAATACTGAAAGGAGAGCCACCGGTGCTCTCACTGACCGTACGAAACGCAACAATGCAAGCACTGTTACTTCACGTCGGTGTTTCTGTGAGTCAGGTGGTACTACCCCGGGCAAACCGACCCATTCATGCTGAAACCAATTAACGCTTTAGCGTAGCTCTACCACCTATTAAAATAATGTACATATATATTAAATTTATTAATATATCACCATGTGAACTGTGTTTATCGTCAGGCAGAGTGGTCATTTTGGCGTTAAGATAAAAAAAGAAGATAAAACATGACACATCACTTATCGCTTAATTAATTCTAGTTAACTTAATCACGACTTTCGGTGAGAATTCAAAAAGCATAGAAAGTGTATTTTTAACCCGTAAGCAACGGTGTTAATTATATTGTAAACTTAGCAAATAAATCAAGTGTAGTACTTAAAATTAAATAAAATGTTACAAAATTAGAGCGTATCCCCTTGAACGCATGCATGTCATAATAAAGTTAATTAAGGTCCATCTGACATAATGTCAAGTTCACTTTGCTAATTGAGCATTCCTACACTTTTCATAACATGGGTGAATGTCATAACGCTCCGTGTAGGTATACGTCGAGTTACGACGGACATGTGTTTCGCGTATACGAGTATTCTAAATCAAATTAATCAGTAACGGTTGATTTTTGACATCTAGACCGGAAATATTGTTATAATAAAGGGTATCTAAACTGGCATTTAAGCTTGTCTTCAACCAATTAATTAATCAGAGATAGCTATATGGTCAATTCGTACATGGTAGAAGTAGGAATGAGGAGTATAACTGCAAAATCTTGAGAAAAACGGCCAAAATATCTTGGACTGTCAAAAACTACAACAAGATCTTTATTGGTACTCTTGTTAGTATCCAAAACAACCTTAGTATGTTTTTAGCTTTTTTTTTCAAAGCGACTACGATATCGACCCATCAAGGTCTTAACAGCTTCACCGGACCATATATGTTTTTAGCCGTAATATAGTAACGCCTGTATATTTTGTATGCTTATAAATAATGTGTATTCTGCAATAAAGGATTCAGTATTATATTAGAAACAAAAACAGCCGTACTTAACTAAATGTATTTACAATAAATAAATAAACATATAAAAAAATATGCGTAAGTTTTTTTATTTTTCCAATGGGCAGGTGTAATCTAGATACACATATCAATGTATGTTTTTTTTATAAATAATTTGTACTCTACGATAAAAGGATTCAGTAGTGTATCAACACTTGTAAGTTTCATTTGTATTCACATAGCAATTATGGCAAAGCAGGGATGATACGCATCAGGAGTTGTCCATTAAATATACACTTTGTTGCCAAGACTCTTAAGAACTAAGTCTCTCTTACAACTTTTATATTAAAATATTTGTAAGATTACATTAAAAAAACTTATTAATGATCGTATTGATTGAGTACGAAGAAATACCATTATTCGTTTCGACACTAAAATTGTATGCTTTCGAATTACATTACATAACGGAGCTTCTTATTACAGTACAATAATAAGATGAACAAGCAAATATTAGTGAAAAGATGCTAATAGAATAGCTACACAATGAACTACACTCTTGTTTTTCTTTATTGGAACCAGATATAACCTTACAATGTCAGGAAGGCTCTGATTGAATCAAGGTTTGGGTAATCAATTAACAATTCATTTTCTTATACAATACTAGCGGGGTCCGGCGGACGTTGTCCAACCCTGATGATAAAAAAAAACCTTGACAACAGACATGGAAGAAGACTTTGTTTTATAATATGTAGGTGATTCGTATCACCTGTATATACAAACATCATCGACTAATCAGCTCCCTGAATAACCAAAGGTTATTTTATTACAATCATAAAAATCTTATATTGACTGCAGGACTAGGCTACGTACTCTAAAGGGGTACACATAGTAAGTACATATACTACTGTTTCAAACTGTAGAATACGGTCAGCATATGAGGATTTCTAACTTAGCGTTATGGCATTAATTACTTATTAATGCCTCTGACATACATAGAATACAAATTTAAAATTAAATATAAAACTTCATTCTGTCAATATAGAAGAGAAGCAAAAAATTAAGAACCGTACACATAACGTTATTATATTGATTTCGACATAAGAATTAAATAAGATTAAAGACAAACACCGAGATGTATTACGCATTAACATCTTAAACACAAGAGCCGATTGCGAGGCATTTTGCAAGGCATGCATAACAACAGTATTGGAAAGTGTGTCAAGATTGCAATAGACGACGCGGCAATGCGTACGCGTTGCCAACCACAGTTTAGTGCCAACAGCTTGTACAGTTTGTATCTATTACGCGAGGCTAGACATAATTCTGTTCAGACATTTAAAAATGCTTCGCGACTTAATTTTATTCTGAATATAGATAAATGTGAACGTGATGATAAAAATTATTATGGAACGTTAATTTAGGATAGGTATTATATCTTTTATATAATTTTGGACTTACAGAGTACCAAAATAATCATTGGTTTGGAAACAAATATTACCAAAAAAACAGATATGCTCTAAAACATATTATTATTTCAATATTTAAATACAGTTATAATAGAATTTTTATAGCTAAAATTACCTGTCAATATTATATTCAATCTTAGAAAAAACAACAAGACAATACATTGTTTTATTCGTTAATGTTGACATACAATTTGATAAATATTGAAATTAACAATTCTTTACGACTGTACTTACATAATTGTAATGCATCTATTTTAAGAACGATATATTAAATAAATCCCAGTTTCCTTTACGCAAGTGAACTATCGGTTTCGCTATTATCTGTGGCAAAACTAGTACGATACGCCAATCGGGAAACGAAACGTCTAAACATTGCGATAAATAAGCTCTTCCGTATAAACATCTAAGGATAACATATCCAACTGTTATTAATTTCATTGGAGAATTTATAGGAAATTTCGATGGTGTTAGTGTATAGTTTAGGAGTTAGTCGGTTATAGAACGAGATGAAACATAAATAACATTGCAGAATGTACACACGTTGGATTTTTTAAAACTTCTCTATTTTATTGTGGAATTTAACAATGCGAAGCGGGATTTTCGAGCGCTCTTTAGTAAATACATGATTCATCCAATTAATTCGGAGTAAGTATTCAAGAGTAATCTTGTGGTAGACTGAAAGAGGTAGATACATTTATATCGAATTTACGTTTAGCGTGACTTTGGAACATAATAAATACTAAGCATGCAGTAACTTTATATAAGGCGGATAATGAAAACTTGCATTAGCGAGGTGGATTCCATTGTGGACCAATAAAAATGGAAATTCGTTTCATAACCTGCTTGAATTGATTGTCAGCAATGGCCGGAATGGAACTTGTTCCGCTTACAATTTAAAGGGGGAGTTTATAGTAGTTTTATATGTGTATATAATACAGTTGGAATGAACGTTACACTAGTAACTACTTGCAGTTTCATACGCGTTTTGTGTAGTAATTATTTGTGAGTAAATTATTTTGTTCTATTATTAGTTTCTGTCTGCGTAATGTAGACTTATTATATCCCTTGGGAACACTATGCATTACATGATGATGGCTTGAGTAAAGCGTAACAAACAAACAACCTCACTTTCGCATGTATTTTATTAGCAAAGAAATACAATAAAAAATCGTTTTAATCGATTCAGATTAATTTCTTGTTTTTCAAACGTATTTGTTGCGAATGCGTCACGAATGAAACGGCAATTAGTTTACTTTTTACAACGTTTTCTTAATGATTTCTAAATGTATGATTGATATTTTTTATTCTTTATCAAGTTCGAAATATAATTACACCGCCTAGAATCTCATGAAATCGGCTGAAATTTGATAAGAACTAAATCACTTTAATATTTCTAAAAATATCATTGATTCTTCTTATACCCTATCTAATTGCGGAAAATGCAATTTGATATTGACTAACCTTTTCTAATTTCATTTTTCAGTCACATTAGTCATGTATGGGATTGAAATATCACAAATTTCTGATTAATAATGTACAGAGAAATCACAGATATATCAGTATAAGATACTGGATGTACCAAGTTATTGCACTTTTTCTTTTTAATAAGGAATTTTAAAATATAAGAATACATCATAATTATCTTTTACAACATGGTATCAAATCCAATAATACTACTATCTAATTTGGTCCGTATAAAATTAACCGCGAGTTCAATCTATTAACGAACTGTTTAATAATAAAAAAAATTCTACACCGCAAAAAGGCATAATATAATGAATTTATTAACACATCTGCGTGACTAATTATTACGAAATTCTCTATTATTAGGCACAATCAACGAGCTATTGTTTCCAAATAAGATTACGACTCCCACACACTTACTCATCGCCGAAGAGGATGGCAATGGCAGTAAGTGTATTATGATTAATGAAGTCTTCTATTACGTTTTTGGTAGAGATCGCTCTGAAAGTTAAGCCAAACCGTTTGACGCATTACCTTTAACTTAACAAACCTCATGTACGTACAACACGATTATTTGTTACTATGAACGACGACAAAACAATGTAAAAATCGAGGTCGCGCCGGAAACGTGCCGTGCGTACAAAGCTTATGGTCACACCGATACAGTTTTTTAAACATTTTAACGGTTAATAGATTATAATACCGATAATATAATAAAACATTATTCAATTAGCTTTTCTCAATTAGTCGTATTCTTAATAGATTCTTGTACTCTTGACCTTGTCTCTGACATGCTTGAACTTGTTACCCTATCTATGACAGACGTCTGATAACCCCACCAATTATCTCATAATATAAAAATGTATTCCGTATTCTATGGGACTTTTTTCATCTTAACTCTTATAGAAATCAATCTGTACCCAACAAAAGTAATCAATATAAAACTATATGATATTACATGTTGGTAGAATAAAAAACGAGAACTCCCGTTTCATTAAAATTTCATCTGAGTTCGGACCTAAATACAAAGAACCGGTTCACTAAATACAACGTGTGACGACCTCAAAGACTTCGTGAACACCATCGTGTGCCGATTCCATTGCGATACAGCTCTTGAACCAAACTACACAATAAAAATGTTCGCGTTACGAATATCGTGACATTCAACAAAGCAGTTGCGCAACCGAGAGGTAATAAAATATATATAATATACACCAGCACAGATTTCAATAAGCCATAGTTAAATTACTCTATTGCGTATCGAAATATTATATACCGTTAAGTCACGATATTAAAGTCCCTAACGACATGAAAATATGATTTCGAAACAGACATTGCGATACCGCAAAACAAAACGCCCAGAGTGCTAACTAATTCCGTGGCACTTTCTGTTATTCAGTCTAGGTTGTCATAAGGAATGCTGCGAAACTGCAAAGCCATTTAACCCGTCACGCTATTGGACTCGAACGATATTGTCACGCGACGTTGTTGAAAATCACGTAGACGTAGAAAAAAAAACGGTCGTAAATTCTGCTATAATAAATTACTTTCAAGGCAATTATCCTTTTACAAAAAGAGAAACAACTTGCATTCAGGTTCATTACAAGTGAGTCTTGTCTTGACAGAGGCACAGGAGCCGATAAGCAGACGAAGGACAGGCTTTGTAGACAGTGATTGATGCTGTCCGCCCCGAGCCAAGTTCGATAAAACTTGACACATTCCTCCACTGAAGTAAATCTCAAGGTGCGCTATACCAATATAGACTTAAGTTTGTGACTACCAAGTTCCCCAATTTATATAGTTGGGTACTCGTATCCAACTAAATAACAAGGACATCACACATAATGTTATATATTGTTCATAGTTGGCATATTTGGATGAGATATGTTTAAAGATCACCTAGATAGTAATTTATCCAATCACAGGCTTTCACAGTGGTTTTCCCACTTGAAGAAAGTCAATTTGGTGACCATTCGTGTAAATGACATACTATCAAAAACGTATATTTGAAATGACAGCCAACATCAATATTATGATTTATGTCTTGGTTGTTAACTTCAACGACAAAAGAAGTGAGATCTATATGGGTGCCAAGTTGAATTGTCAGTGCTGAAATTGATTTATAACAACATAAAATGTGTTATAACAATTTCAAATATAATTTCTGTTTATAATTTGGGCTAATATTGTGGCCTAAAATCTGACGTGACTATTTCGAATATACGAATTATAATAATAAGGTAAAAAATTACTAGTTTCTATTTATCCTTAGGCAGCCAATTATCTGGATCCCGGATTTGAAGTTACTAGGTCATTTGGAACTGGGTTAGAATTATGGTCTATAGGTCAGTCAGTGATAAAAATGTCGATTTTTGGACGTTAATATTTAAATAACTTTTTAATGTGTTTATAAAAATTGGAGCACATATACTCGTATATCTCTTAAGTTTCAATATATGAGTTCAATTTGACATGTTTGTGTGAAATTATTTTTGAGATATGAGAGGGTGAAGAGTGGCTCCAAGTGGTTCTTGTAATATTACACACGTTAGCGCGCGCTCACCATTCTGTTAGTTTGAATTTGGCTTGACACACTACTGCCTGTCTAGATATTCCAAGGACTAAGTGAGAACGTATACCTCTCATTAAGATACCTTCACTATTTCAATGAAAGGTCAAAATAAAAACACAAAAAACAGTGATATCAATTATTAACCATCGTTTAGCACCAATTTGGTTCCCTAACATACATAGTTGTTATTGATCGTACTAGTATCCATTCCATGAAATGCAAAGAAGTTATTTTTAGTAAATCAATATAAGAGATTACCTTTTAGGACTCGTATTTGTAGTTTTGGCAACATCTTTTTTTAGTTAACTAGAAAGTTAATGAAATACGACACCATCAATTTATGGTGGTTATTTATAAAATTTGTATTGACTTTATTGTAAAGTACTATGCATATTGCACATTACGAATGCCTACACTTTTACTTAGGTACATATAATAATCACAATAAAAAAAAACAAATTTTTGGTAAAACTCTTTCATAATAAATGTGATACTTCCCTAATATATAGGTATTATTATACATCTATGCAGATCTAATCATCTATCAATTTTATTAAAAAAAAATATATATGTATTATGTCGCGGTATGATTTTATACTAATAAATTACTGACCTTTAAGTATGATCCGTAATATTTAGTGACGTAAGGGCTATCGCACTGTGACAGCACCATAATCTCCTGTTGAATATCCTCGATTTCATCTTCGGCTTCTTCCAAATCAATAATTTTAATTGCAACCACTTGCTGGGTTCTGTTGTCGACACCTTTAAACACTTCACCGAAGGAACCCTTGCCGATCTTCTCTTGTTTTGTGAAGATCAGCTCAGGATCCACCTTCTGTAAAAGAAGATAAATAATATTAGAAACGATAGTATCTAAACTACTTCGATAAGTAAGTATACAGAATGTGATTTAATTAATGAGATAACTTCCTTAAAATATTTTTTTTTTTTTGCGACTGAGAAATAAATTCATTACAAAATTATGTAGAATATTTCTAACTTTGAATTTGTTCTTTTTGAGATCTTAATTGTATTTTCTTGAAAAAATATACTTGCATAAAGGCGCAAAGACATGATAACTTTCCAAAAAAAGAGTTAAATAGATGTTCCAATAACAATAAAGAAAATAATGTGAATACAATTAATTTCCTAAATATCTTGCTATAGAGCAAAGGTACCTTTGTAAAGGAAGAGAGTAAGTATTAGTTAAAACTACTATATCTCGTACTAAAGAAAAAGCTGTCCTAAAAATCATGTGTGAAATTTATGATTCATTAGTTAAACTGATAATTTTGTAGACAACACTACTAAGAAATATAAATCTAGTAAACATTACGAAATGAGACAAATATACAAATGTACATATAATAAATTCTTCTACGTTTGTAGATATGACGACGAAAGATGTAAATCTAGATAGAAATTTTACAGCGATACGATCAAAATTGAATGATGACATCATTCAAACGAACGGTAACGTATACAATCTAAATATTTACACATATTAGATTAGCTATATTTATTACACGCAAAATTGTTAATGTTAATGAGAAATTGTTAAATTCACGTAGATTTTTTTTTTATAATTTCATACTGGATCCTTGTAAATGATACAATTCATGTCTTTTGAATTACACTGATAGATCATTCTAAGACGAGATTCATTAGTGTGGTAAAGAAATCAAATTAATTTCTTTCATTAAAAAATAAAATATTATGACTTGTATGTACCATCAGAATCAAAAATAGCTTCAAACAATATCAGTACGGCTCTCCTAAATCAATAAGGTACATACAGTACTTGGCTTTAATTTGACAAGTCGGCGAGAAGAGCGAGACGTACCATTAAGGTCCGCTTGCTTCAATTTTGTAAAGCGTTCTCTCTGTCGCATAGCGCAATAATTGGGATAGACAGAGACAACACTATAGCTACTAAAACTTTTGTATACAAAACCGAACTTAGGCGAATATGTTGGTCATATGCCAGACGTACTAAAATAAATGCTGGATAGTACAGTTAACTTATTCACTGTTGATTGATCTCATATTGAAGGATCACACATTTGTTAATTGTGTTATTAATAGTATAATGGAATTTTTTGACAAAAAATCAAACATTTAAATTTATGTAATACGTAAATTGGAATTACACGATGCAGACAGGCGAAATTAATCGCAGACCTCTTGACATTTCATTGGCATTGCTCGACGAGTCATGGTCTATATCGCAGACAGAATCCATTCCAATCATTCGAATGTTACTACTATGTCTCCACGGACATAAAACCTTACACAATACTATGCCGTTAACGTGAACAAATTATACAAAATTGTATAAATTAGATGCCATTAACAATCAAATATAATTAATTACAATAACTTTAGAACATAAATATAAAGTGGATAGCTGGATGAAATACGAATGAATAATAGCGGTAATTTTTTACTGTTTCATTCTGAAACACTTAAATGTTTAAAATACGTATTTGGAAGAATCTAGAAATGCCACTATATTTTTTCAACTGGCGTGACAAAAGCATTTCCCAATGCGAATCTTTTATTAATATACAATTGTAGTTGACGATATTGAATTGATAGATTAATAATTAAAACTTTTTTTCTAAAAAACAAGCTCTTATAGAAATGCGTTCATGATCTTAATCGATCTTTTTTCAATGTGTATGGCAGCCATTATAGAATTCGCCATTTTATTTTTATTTCGTCTTCGTGTATACCAGAACTGAATAGACATACAAAATTGTAAAGTCGTAAGTCTAAAAAAGTTTACTCTAACTCAGTTTGCATGATTTGACCTAAACCAAACTAACAAACATTACAAGCTACATAAAAGCTTTAAATAAAATGCCACAATGACTTTCTTTTACGTTAAGATAATGAGGTTATCTTTTTAATTTAATCGAGTGTTGGAGCGGTCATTTTATGACGTAAACATAACCCCAACAAAGTTAGAAGACATGAATCTTAAAGAGAATAATAGCGTGCAATAGTTATTTCACAAATTTAACTTAACCTTACTTAAAAATAAATTCAACCAAATACTACGAACTCATTAAAATCTTTTTCATAATTAAGTTAAACCATAACTCATTTTTATTGCATAAAGACCTAAATGAAGTAAACATAAAACCGTATTTCGAGGGAAAAGCCAACGATTCCTTAGGCGATGTATAAGAGCACGTGGATAGTTTTATCTCGGTGAAGGCACGAGCCATACTTGGAGTACGACGTGACGGGAATACCAATGAGAGCGGCAACACCACATTCAGATGTAAATCTCAATTTTTACCAAAGCCGCTAAAGATTTCAAAACAAAACACTTTTACTAATAGTGCACGTTTAGAAAACATTAAGTAAAAAGTAGGTTGTAAGGTTAATATCAAAGATTTTTAGTGAAAACTTCTTTAGGCGCGTTGACTGGTTTTTTTTTTGGTAAGAGATGAATGTATAATTTCGCGTCATAACATAGTAATAAACGTGACCGACGAAATTCAAGCGTAATAGCGCTTGCGCTACTTGCGTCGGACTAGCGACGTGTAGTACAGCAGCCCGAGTACATCTATTAATGATATTTTGTATTGAGTTTGTACAGCCCATCAAATTTTTGATGAATTAATGAACTGTTTAGAAAATACGTGTGGCACTCGGGGACTGCCGCGGTAAAGCTATTGCATAGTATTTTTTATTAACTTATGCAATTATAACTATTTATTTATTTTATTTATGCAGTATTTTTTTTCCTTTATTTTTTTTTCTTTGATATTAACTCAAGTTACACTTTTTGAGCATGGTGACTGATAAGAAAACATATTTTTTTCTTTTTTGGTCAAAATATTTTTATTATCTTACAATACATGTAGGTTATTCAGGAATATTAATCATTGAAACTATAGGTTTATGGTAACTGAAATAAGAAACGAAAGTTTGAGACTTGACTGGTGTTAGGTTTTTTCGTTACGGAATTTTTGGATTCGGTCTCCACGCTCAAGGCCCGCGATAGAAGCTATGCAATAGTTTAAAATATATAATTATTATTCGAAGTAACAATAAAGGTAATGATGTATTTAAGAATTAAAAAAGGTCACATTTCTTTCATTGTTCTGATTTTTCACTTATCGACAGCTCTCATGAGTGTATTATCTTTTTCTTTACTATAAAGGACAATACTTATTATAGGTATATGAATGAAATGTTATTGTAGTAATTTAAAATCGTATTATTAATATTATAAATGAGAACTTTGTTAAGATAGATAAATATTTGTTACTCTATCACGTAAAAACTAGTGAACAGATTTTACTGAAAGTTCACAGTGACATAGATCATATATCCGAATAGCAGATAGGTTACAAATTGCAAAGATATTGATAGGATTATTCAGAAAATGTTTTAATTAATAAGTGGTGGTTAAGATTTAACAGATCCCGCTGTCGAACAATTTTTAGGCATGCGCTACATAGACACATACATTTACGAGAAGATAATGTATAGTGTCATCATTTATGAAGCTACAGACCTAAACAAATAGTAAATATATTATAATAAAAATAATGGCAGCTAGTTTCCTAACAAACATTATAAGCACGAATGTGACTTTATTTATTACGTTTCCATAACTTAATCACTCAACCGTTCATTACAAAATGTTGCATTCACGTTGCCAGAAATACTGAAAAAGAGATAGGGTATTATTCATCCAGAAAAATGTACTAATCCCAAGGGATATGTAAAATTTCCGATTTTATTTTGTTTAGTAGTTATTATCGAGTTTTAATGTTATCACATATCAATATATATATATATATATATATATATTTTTTTTTTAAATTGTTATTTTTTTCATACCATTGACTAGTCCTAGAAGTCCCTATTCGTCATATATCATGCCCCTTACAATTGTTACAATATTCATACAATAATAATTATATAGAACACATGATAATATTCATATATTAACCACGTAAAGAGAGATTTTCTGGCCTTATTATGGTTGATTTCGGCAATTGTACAACCACCAATTAGGTACTATTAAAAAATACCAAAAATTACTTAAAAGTCTAGGTATAAGTATAAATACTGTTTTAATTAAAAAATGTAGCACAAACTCTTGTAAAAAAATAAAATATTTTAAGCAAAGTTTACTGGGCCAAATGTATAGTCGCCGCAGCAAATTAAGTACTCTCAGAAGACCGACCTTCAAAGATTCTGGACAAGGTATAAAAGAGAGTACTACCATTATTTCAAGTTAAAATGTTACATGTAAAGGGTCTCGTAAACCGGGCTGAATAGCTTAGTAAAAGCTCATCTGTGAACAAAAGCGAATCGTGTCTCATTTGGCCAATTTCCATTAGCGAAATCTAAAAAGATCAAACCATTATAGCTGATCCTGCATTAGTCGGAAAGAATAAGTATTCTTGGAAGGTATCGAAAAGAACAATTTATGAATTCGTCAAATTGTGATAAATGGATTTGAACAACATACCGAGTTGCCAAATTAAGATCTTTTAACATATAACTAAAGTCTAAGCTTATATTAAACTAGCCTCTGCTCGCCACTTCGTTCGCGTGGATTTTTTTTTTTCGATCTGACTACTTTATTGACCCAGCAAGGTCTTAACAGCTTCACCGGACTACATCGTTCGCGTGGAATAATTACTTTGACCTAACGTTAACACGCAGTAGAAGCTCTCAAGTTAAAAATACCCCCGATTTTGAAACATTCTTGATTGGTGCTCCGCTCTTATTTGTCTTAGCGTAATGATATATAGCCTATAACCATCCTCGTTAAATGAGGTATATAACACTGGAAGATTTTCTCAAATCGGACCAGTAGTTCCTGAGATAACCCCCTACAATGTCACAAATCACAAACTTTACCTGTTTATAATATAATGTATAGATAACAATGTGGCAGTTGCTGGAACACATCTATAGTTGTAGGTAGTGATATTTCAAACTTGAGAGAGGTAAGGGACAAGGCGGTTATAAGAAAAGACCTTAGTAGTATACAATACTATAGCTTCATTACAATATTTTCCTTCAATGGCATTTCCAGCTCTTTGTGGGATTTTAACACACATAGATCGACAAGGTAATCCGGACACGATATCAAAAAAAGCCTCAGCTCTAATTCGCATATAGAGACTTATCAAAATTTACTCTCATTAAAGCCTACTCTTCCTCTAATTAAAACAAATTCAAACAGAAATGAGATAAAACTTACTTATGGCACCTGATAACCGTCTACTTTGTTTAAAATCTGAATTAATTACGGCCAACTCGTCAAAACTTTCCCCGTTCGTGAGTTTAAGAATGCTTTTAAGATATAATTTATAACGAAAATTCTACCTCAGATTAAAAGTTAATTTGAGGCAAGGAAATAGATTATTGTAATACTTGCCAAGAATAATAAATCGAACACGACTCGTATACTAATGAATCGGATACCGTTAGAAACATCGACGTAAATAATTATGAATGATGCATAGCTTCGCTTGTTTAATATGTATAAACCAATTATTTGTATCGATCGCCTGTTTTATATTTATTGCCCGATGTTCGTTTATACGAAGTTACGACATAGATAATCTATACATAATAATAAAATTGAAGTGACTTTAGTTTGTTCGGGGTAGTCTCTGAAAAGACTGGACTGATTTTGACAAGGTCTTTTACAATAGTAGTAGTAGTCTTTAACATATAGAGAGGACTTTAAGAGTATTATATAGGCTACATATTGATATAAAACGGCCAAGTTTGTCGATGTCTCGTCATTTATTTATGTAGAACACAGCAGACTACAAGAAAAATAAGAATAAATAAAAAATACTAGGCTTTGGTTCAAAAAGGTTTTCTCATTTAGCTTACACTACTCATAATATTAAAAAGTTAATTTATATAATATTAAAAATGAAAAATTTAGAGTTAATAATTAAACAACAATATATAAACAAACAACAAACTCAAACTAGAAAGAAAACATAATAATAAATATGATCCAAGTTAGTCAATTGACTTTTGTACTGTCGATATTATTACACATTTCAATAGGGGCTTAGCAGTAATGATAAAATTTTACACAAACAACTAACTCCAGATCAAGGAGATTATTAATGACAAAAGTATCAAAAAAAACGACAATCTACATAATGAGTATAGACAAATCATGTATAATAATTCCCGTCAACCAACCAAATCATTTTCAAGAGAACGAAGTTGTGGCTATCAGCTTATACATTAATATGTGTAGTAGTATAATTAGAATTTTAATATGTTAATACAATTTGATTTTATTTTCGGATTTCATAACCGTACTATAAAGTTTTAATTAACAAGTAATCAAATGTAAGAAAGAGGTCATCGGAAAGGATTATATATATTTCAAAATATATAGAGCGATATTATTCAAAGGTATATTCTTTCAATTTCGTTCTTTTTTCATTCAAATGAAGACACTCTGACCGTCAGATAAATAATGTTAATTGAATGAATCCCGGTTCTGAATAAGCAATGACCACATCGATAAATTTACGCTACATTTTCTTGGTATATATATGTGGATATATGTCAGGTAATTATGAAAACATCGTCAAGGTGAAACCATTGAAGGCGTTTACGCACTACGGCGATACGCATTGATTCCATGGTCACTGAGCCACGCGATGAAAGTCGCAAATAATACATTTAAGTCCCAGTTATTTTTTTAAAGCATAACAATTATGAGGATACTTTGATATTGTTCTATTTTTTTTAACCTTTCTCGCACCAAGCAACATAAAATTATGTAAATACTATTTAAAAACGCAAAACATTTTTCTTATTTACGATTTCATTAATATATGTCCCGACGCCGCGCGCGACTCTGAGGTCATGGAAGTGACCTGTTTCAAAGAATACATAAATACATGGAGGAAATCTTTTATATTCTAAATATCGCATCGTTTCTAATTCAGATTCCATCTCTAATTAGTTATAAATGTCTAGAAACTATACGAAAACATTAGTCATTTTTCTCTCGGCCAAATAAAGAGGTGCGCATCTAGCATTTTTTGCAATATCGAGTTTTATATCTATATGTAAACGTAATCCGGTACTGCTTCCGATTTCTGTTAACCAATAAGCTCAAGATACTTAGTCTTAATCACTTGAACAAGTCACTTAATAAAAAAAACAAGTTAGACGCACTTCACCCTTTTTTTCTCGAACTGACTAGGCTATTGGCCTTATTTAGGGCCTTCACAGCTTCACCGGACTGCGACGCACTTCGCTAAAGGCGCAGGTTAGGTTAGGTTAGACTTTTCAACGTTTGTTGATTGATGATTCCCATTCCCTTACGAGGGTAGTATAATTAGTTAATATTGACAAGCAAATGTTTTCTGTTACTATGATTTTTTTTTTCTCTAACTGACTACGCTATTGACCTAGCAAGGTCTTAACAGCTTCACCGGACTACTAAGGCGAGCGCTTAAGGCACTCAGCCGATTTTATATTGGCAACCAGCTCAAGGGTGCACGGCACACCTCGGCTTGGCTGTTGCCCGTTGCATGCAAAATCGCGACCTCTCTTAGCTAACCTAGCTAACTATTCATATATGTTTGAGTTGTTGAAACGTATATGAGTACCAAGCATATCCGCCTCAACAACTCCTCCATATATTTTTGTCGGAAAAATTGAGAGTTTTTCAGTTCGATAAGGGAAAAAAATTGTCAAAAATAACCCTTCCACCAAAATGTGTAGCGTGTAGGCGTGCACGTGTGTGGAGGTGATCGTGTAGTGTTGTAGCAGTGATGTATGGGTGTGTCACCGTATCGCGCAAGCAACGCACTCAAGGCCTCCCTACCGAGGGATCGAACCTAGGCTTGAGCCGCTGCCGTGGGAGGCCTAATCGGGTGTGCGGGAGCGAAGTTAACCCCCAGACCGCGGCGGCGCGATCTGTGGTTACGCGGGCGTGGGCGTGAGCACGCTCTGTTACGAGGGACAGGCTGGTACTGATCGTTCGCTGACGTGATATCGTCGGGAGGATCGGTGAAAATATGTCACGGACGTCTTTTATAACGCCCAGCGTTGGGCACGGCTTCGTAATTCGCGGCGGATACCACTAACGGACTGGGATGAATCGCGGCTCGTTCGAAATAGTTAGTCGGTTACTATGATAAAATAGAGCCTAGTACCACTTAACACTGCGGTGTCTCAACTTTTATCATGACGACTCAAACGGTGTTGAAGTTTATCCATCATAGATATAAGGCATACATTCGTATATACACATATATATATTTAACCCGTCATTGACATAAAAAAAAACTTTTATCAGTTCTGCATAAAATTACTGGACTTAACCTTGAATTTCAATTATGATAAGTGTTATCGAAACAGAAAAAAAACTTCATTAACCAGATAAAATATTTTATCATTGAGTAAGCATATATATAGGTACCAACATGATCACGATGACGTTAGCTAAATATAATCACATATTTTCATAGCGGACTCATCAGTTTGTGTACATTTTTTTTTTATTTCAAAGGTGGCAAACGAACTGGTGGGTCAAGTGACCATTATCGTCCATAGACACTACCTATACCAGGGGAGTCGCAAGTGCGTTGCCAGCCTTTTTATGGGGGTGGAGGAGGGGAAGGGAAAGAGGCGAGAAGGAAGGTAGGTGGGTTTCCAGCGCTCTCACTGACCGAACGAAACGCAACAATGCAAGCACTATTACTTCATTATTCGGTTTTCTGTGGGTCCAGTGGTACTACCCCGGGCACGCCGACCCAGTCATGCTGAAACCAGTTATAGCTTCAACGTGGCTCTACCACCTACAAAATAATGTAAAAGAGAATTACGACTAATAACGTCGTATCTTCTGAAGATACATCATGTAGTTAAGCTCGCATTCATAACTTAATACCAGACGAGACTGTGTTCAAACGCCAAAACTATATATTTAAAATATTAAAAATAAATATTGCGAAATTTATAAATACTGGCGAATGCACGCAATCCGCTTCTATGAGCGTTCAAAAAGCTCCTAATTCCTGTTCTTAAATTGTGCCAAACGTCAAAGGAATTTGTAGTCTCGTTTAAGCATGATGAATGTAGAAAGGGAGAAGAATGTATAAATATGTACTTTCATGTCTATTCGACAATTTTTTTAATGTGAAACATCTATAGGCACGGGTAAACCTGATTGTTAACGTGATGAGTGTCTGAGACGTGACGTCGCGATACCATGCGTAAGCGACTGTGCCCAATCTCTCTTGTCGCACTAAGCTCGCATACCTATATTAGAGAATTCGAAAATTTGAGATTCGTTCCATTCGAACAATTTTGATGTTTCACATCTGCCAGGAGTCCCGTGACTGCTCACTTTTTTTTTAATTATTAGACAGCTGTGGCGTCCTTCACATTAATGTAGATTTCACATATCATCAGGAACAGGATTTTTTTTGATGAAAACAATCTAAGTCCTTGGAGTAGTTATGGCGTGAAAGCGCAACAAACAAACTTTACTTCGCATTTATATTAGTAATTAGGATTTCACGTTTCTGTGATATAATTACGCTGTCTAAATTTTAAGGTAATTATTTTCCAAACCGTATCCTATACTTTGTGTTGACTCTAAATAGGATATAATATATATTACGTACAAAGACGGTAACTTCAGACCTATTTATAATATCTACATTTCAACAATCATGGCTGATAATCAAAACATTTATTTTACGATAATAGCGAAACCAACAATCGTATCGACGTTACCTTTCAGACTTCTTGGCGCTCGTTAAATTTAGAAAACCGTACCACAGACTAAAGTTTAAAAAAAAAAGCTAATCCGTTTATCTTCGTCGACTTGTTGACGCAGTTGGCAATGTCCGCCTCTTTGGACGAGGATCCCAGCCAAAGACAACATTTTGTTCAAACAAACTTTGAATTTGGAATTCGTTTGTTCTGACCGTTTCTCGCATAATTATCTGTGGATCTGAATCTGTAGATAGTTTATAGAAGATTATATTGGTCGGAAGATTAGGTCAGTGCAGTTGCGAGTACAAAAATCCTGGTAACTAAATCTATACAAATAAATAAAATGTGTATAAATGTGTAATATCAAAGCTTTTTACTAAGTGTATATGGGAGTATATATGATAATTATATCAAAAAAAAAAAAAAAACAATTTTTAAAATTGTCAAGTCTATGTGTCGGTTTGTTTCGGATAATACCTGAAATGGGTCGACCTATTTCGACAGGACTTACACTGCGACATAGGTGATGTTATATGCAGTATTTTACGCTACTTTTATCTTAGAAAAATTGTGTTCATATATATATAATGCTTTATAAAGAAACTAACGCAGTTGAAGTCGTGATTAGCTGCTAGTGTTCAAATAAAAATGTTTACAAGTTCAATTGTAAATTCCGTTTCAAAAATCTAATATCATGTTTACTCTGATAAAATCTAATATAAATAATTAGGCCCTATCTGAATTTTGTATAGATGTCTTTCAGATAAGATTATAATATCAGATCACAGAAACCCTCAAAATAAACCTACGTTTTTAATATATATGTATACTCCTAGTGGTTTTGATTGCATTTCAAGGTTTAAGGTGTAAGATTTAAAAAATCCTTTTCACAATTTATTTTATACTGTTTTTCAATTTTTACTAATATTACAAAAATTGATTGTTTTGTCTAAATACACTAATCTCTTAAGCAACTAGAGCATTTGAAAAATTCCTTTTATAATGTATTTATTCAGGAAAGTTGTAGGCTAACATTATACAAATACTCGTTAAGACCACTAACCGTTTTTTTAGATAATAGTGTTAGATTTTATAACAAAGTCCTAAATCACATTACCGATTTGCCAGATAATAAGTTCGAGTGTCATGTCAAGCGGGGCCTTATACATAAAGGCTATTTATTTATTATAGGGTGGATCATAGTGACGTCTGGAAATTACGCCTCTGTGCATCCACGAAAAACAAATGTAACTGTATATGTCTAAGAATATTGTGCTATATTACGTATAATGAAGAGATAAACCAGTTAGAATTTCTTGCCGGTTCTTCTCGAAGACCGAGTATTTTTCCGAACCGGTTGTAGTTTTCACGGTCGTAAGTGCTTTTTCAGAGTCTAACTTGAATTAACAATTTTTTTATTTAATTTGACTCAAGGAGCAATTACTACACAAAGTGTAGGTCAGAAATTACGTTACGTAAAAACGAAGCAATAATGGGCTAGTGCGGGTGGGCCGTGTGACGTGGCATGGCGTATCAGATGGAGGTGAACAAAATTTAATCGAACTGAAAATTTTAAATTGTTCACTCTGGATGACTTATTTATTTAATACTACTAGCTTTTGCTCGCAGCTTCATCCGCGTCAATATAGATTTAGGTCATTTTTCCTGGATGAAAGGAACCGTATATCCTTTTCTATCATGAAAATAGGTCGAATAGTAAAGACGTGAAAGCGTAACAAACAAACAGCCTACTTTCGCTCTTATAATATTAGTTAGAAAGTTATCAATTTACAGAGATACTACAGTTTACTAAAGGTAATATAAATATGCTGGTTGCATTGAAGTTTACAGATGTATCATTAATGTAAAAACGTATTCAGTGAAGTACGGAATGGATAAGACGCTCGGTTGCGACTACATTTGCTATTCATTAGACACCATCGTATATATGGCAACATCTTACACCGACACACCGTAAATGGCACCACGAGTATGCGATCGGTGAACGCGCAACTTTTTACACACCTTGTAAGAGTTACGTAAATTAATAAACTAAGTATTTTTACCTACTTATATTAAGAATTATCGAAGATTATCGCTAAACTTATTAATAAGAACGATAATTTTTAATAAAAAAAATAACTATATTTTTCTGAATTTATTATTAATTTGTTGTAATTACAACGTTATTTTACATCGTTACATAGAATGAAACAAAGTCCTCTGCCACGTCTGTCTGTCTGTCTGTTTGTCTGTTCACGATAAACTCAAAACGTACTGAACTGATTTCCATGCGATTTTCACCAATAGATAGTGACTCACGGGGAAGGTTTAGGTATATAATTCGTCAAGGTTTTAACGTTAAAAAAACATATCATGAAAATGTCCATTTTCAAGAATTTCGAGAACTTATGTAGAAAACATTTATATTATTAACCCTAACCATATAGTGTTATCAGTATATAATTATGGAAATTATAAATCTATACAAAAAATCGGGTCACTGAATAGTGAAATTAGCATAATACATAAATATTTAATTTTTGCAGTTATTATTTGTTGGCTCCTTATTAACACTGCGATGTAATTAGGTTTATAGACATGATAATTGAAGACTGTAGCCAAGATAAACTTATATTTCATAGTCTAACACCTTAATATATTGCAAATTACAGCTTTCAATAGCTTTGTCAAATAATATGATGATAACAATAAACAAAATGCACCAATAATACTAATTACTCATATATTAACTATAGATTCAGGTGTACAAAATTTATAATATCGGGTTCAAGAGGAAAGCGCTACCGTATCACATGACGCGTATTCAGTTGATATTCGACACGCGTTGCGTTACACCAGGAAATAACGGCTACGCAAAATATCATATCAGTTCACGCACATTACAACACTGTCATAAATAGCATTTAGAAACGTATGACATAATATTTAATGTGTCACTAAAATAAATCTATACAAGAGGTAGAGTTTATTTGTAGAAGATAATCTACGGAAATACTTATGTGATTATTAAAATTCTTTCACCGATAAAAGGTAGGATAAAAGGTCCGTTCTCCCCAAGTACCATATGCCATGTTTTATTGCCATTAAAGTTTATTATTGTAATAATCGCGAACGCGGTCTCAGCATGGTTGCTAGTACAAAATTTTCGCAACAGGATAAGAAATTCAAAGTTAGATCCTGTCATTGTGTGTTACAGATATTTATACATTTAACTTACACTATTAGCAACATTTTTGTGTTGGGGCGTAGGTCTGACCGGCGCTGGTCTGGCTGGTTGCGGAGGCACTTTCAACTGTCTCCTATCGAAAGAAGACACATTACTACCGGACCAGCCCCACCGCCCGAGGCCATTGCTCCCATGAGGCAGCGAATACGACGACTGCGGCCTCAGGTGCCTCGAATTAGGACCTGACAATATCGGACCGGACGGCCCTCCTTGTGGTACTCCTTGTACATAGTGGTAGTGAGGTGGGTTCGACACCGCCGGACCCCACATCGTGTTTACTTTGCACGCACTCAACACTGATCACCTCATCACAACAGTAAAAATCGTTGCGCACTGTGACATATTAATACCATTCCATGAATCTCGACTCGTCTTATCTATCTATAACTTGATAAATTACAATTAGCCAATGGTTATAGCTTATAAATTAAACACTATTGATAAAGTGCCCGATATCGATCTGTGACCAGAAGCCGGCTGCGAGTGATCCAGACCACAGTTCGCGATTGAAAGACAACATAAAAACACGGACGGCTCGAAAGCAACCGTCACCGGACGCAACCGAGACGCGCAAAGAATTAATTCGTATTTGATGGACAATTGTTTCGTCAAATAAGGTACTCAATGAACTGAAGGTAAATTCAGGCCTAGACCTTATAAAGTACAAAGGTAATGAAATGATCAGTGGGCGACACTGCACAAACGTAAGAGATGTACATCAAGTATACGATGAATCTCCTAAAAAGGAATAGTGTGAAAGTTCACGTCGTCGAATCATAACATTCAAAGGCGACCTTGGTTCGTATACTAGACGGACACGTAACGCGAGTGACAACACAGAAGATACGTCAAGAGAAACGTTTCCCGACAGCACTAATCCATCATGATGGACGGCGTGTGAGTTTCGACGCATTTGAATGTAGACTGGTTGCGTGTTGCGAGCGGTTGTCGGCGTTTCACGCGGCCCGTTCAAGCGATTGCATTATTTTTTTTTTCGCAAGGGACCGCGGCGGAGCGGGAGGCGCGCGGGCAACTAGCATCGCCAGCGGACCGTGCAACAGCCACCGCTCGCGGCACAACGCGGCGAAACTCGCGCGTAAAGCCCAAAGTGTACCGAACAGTGCGGAATACGATTCATGACTTATCGTGTGATTCATACCTTGCGAAATAATCTACACCACAGATTCATGATATCGAAACTCTCTACTTACTATAACTATTAGAATGAAAAATAGAACATAATCTTTATATATATAATTCTTCTATCTGTGTGTATGTGACTGAACTTTTAAACAACTGGACAGACTTTGTTAAAGTTTTTTTGTGTGTTCAGGTGGATTCAAGAATGATTTAGATTCACAATTGGACCTGGTAGGTGGAGTTGCGGTTGACTTTTAGAATGTTTTATTTTCAAAGCAGGACTCTACTAGGACGGCTAGTTTAATACAGAAAATACAAGATCTTGAATAAAGTTTCCTATATTAAACATTACTATCAATATCTTGTACGAAGTATGAAAATTTTACGGATGTTACAACGCTTTAGGCAATTCGTCAAAAGAGCGTTCCACTTGATGAACGCGAAAGTCAGCAAAACAAAGGCGTTACGAAACTTTCGTTGGCCCCTGGGTTCGAACGGATCGAATACTTGGGAGTTCGCAGTAACAATGAAGGTCATTAGTATTCTCGGTGTGCAAGGGAGGAGTACCGCATCGGGTGCACGGTCCCGAGGAGTCGCCGGCCGCTGGCGTACACCGCGCCGTGCGCTGAATACCGACCTCCCTAGCATTCCGCGCGTTTACGGCATCGCCACGGTTCACCTTAACAAGCCGTACAACATTAGGCAACGAGGCCCACATACATTTCATTTGGTCTACGGTCCGTTATGTCCTTTATTAAATTTCTCACACCAAACCACAACAAATTCAAATCGATTCAGATTACAAATTCAATTTTAACACCGATTCGAGTTAATAAATAACATGTAAACAGAGTTCATAGTTTATTCCTCGACAGAAAGTATACAAATTGTCACATGTGGTTTGCTTTAAATAAGGTTAGTTGTAATTTATTATTACTATTTGTGAAATATGCTATAAATAACAATTGTAGACAGCAATTAAGACGTTATAGTGTTGTTGTTAAATAGCATAATAAATATACATAAGTCTTTCACACAAATATTTTTACTTAAAAAACGAATGAGATTCAGTTTAATTTTTAACATGTGTACCAGCGATTTCGCATGATATTATTTATTATTCGTTACTATTAGCTAAATTACAACAAAATGAAAGTGGTGGCAATATTGTTCATATTCTAATATCTACACTTGCCTATCTATATGCATAAAAACGCGTTGAATATGACATTTGTATGTCGTGTTCAACTAGAGGTAAAAACCACCCAGTATCAGCCGTTAAATTTATAATTTGATTAAAATAAAATATAATCTTTTTAAATTTAATTCCTAAAATTTTAACACAAGTGAAGTGGCATCTGAGCGCAAATACGAAGGTTATAAAAAGTTGAAAAACTATGACATTATAATTTTTTAATGTATTAATAACATTATAATTTTTTCATGTATTTAACGTTCAGGTTAATTAACCAGCCGTTATATGAGATGTACATATTATTCGAACAAGCATTGTTACGTTAATATGGGCTAAATGAAATCTTAATAAGGCATGTCAGTCCTCACTCGAAGAGATCAAGCAAAGCTCGAGATAAGCCATGTTATCGTGATACATCGCATACCACATTGTAGGTACAATATAGATAATACCGTACAAAAATAACATCAAGTGCGCAAACATAACAAGATTGGGAGTAAACTCCGTCAAAAAACTGTTCATTATAGAAACATACGAAGAACCGAATAAAAGATTATCGTTCCTATCGTGTAAACAGCACTTAAATGTCTGCAATATAAATTTACAACTTACTGGCGACTTTGCTTGCGTTAATGTCGATTTTGAAAATATAATACAGTCCATATTACACGCTGATAATGTAGCTAGATGAAAGATTTTTTAAAATAGCTAAGTATATTTTAAGTTGAGTTACAAACATAAAATCAAATCTTTTCTCTTTATAATCATTACATAAAATAAAGTCCTCTGCCACGTCTGTCTGTCTGTTCGCGATAAACTCAAAAACTACTGAACGGATTTTTATACGTTACGTTTTATACGTTACCAGTTAATTAAGAGATTCAGGAGGAAGGTTTAGGCATATAATTTGACATGGTATTTTTTTAAATATCAGGACGGGACAAAGTCCGCCGGGCCCGCTAATATCAATAGAGACTATGAGACTTATCTTTACGCAGCACTAGTTGCTGAGTTTGGGAAATATCTACACAATTTTTCTACATTGATTGATGCTTATCTTCTATTTATATTATAAATTTTATTACTACCCGACTTTGAATGCAAATAGTTTTCAATTACACATATTAAATTACAATACTTATATAAGAGGGCAATTATATGAAGCCTAGATAATAGCCCGAAAAAATATATATATACCAGTAAAAGTCTCGTAAAGATTGGTACAGTCGTTTCAGAGTTTAAAGTGTTTAATCAAGTTATTACAATTTCCTCCATTAACAACATATTAATTGTTTAAACAGTTTATTTACTAAATTTAGGACATTAATAAATCCCAATGTAAATTTATAGTGCTGTAGGAACTTCGGCATCCCACCGCTGTCACCATGTTGTAATATAGACTAACTTGGACAGTGTAATAGTAAGAGACTCGGAATGCGTAAAATAGACTGTTTAATGTTAACTCCTTATATGGTATTTATTATGGTATGGTATTATATCTAAAATAGATCGTTCCATTGTTTGCATGGCCAATGGCAAATTTTTCTTCATATCGACTCTACAACCACGCAATCGACCACTTCAATACCCCTTGCTATAAAGTTTCCAAAAAATACGTCATGTATTTTTGTAACAAAATTCAAACATTTTGACACTTTTACAGCAAGCGAAATAGATACTCCTCTAGAGAATAAAGAAAACGTACGCGATTATTACCGTCACATCGTAATAATGTCGTATAATGTCGTCCGACAATGTTGCCCCAGTTATTGCGGCCTGTACAACTTTTAAATACGCCGACGTGACGGCGATCTGTGAAGCTACGAAACGTTCCGTTTTACGTCACATCGGAAACACATTAAGCGGACCGACAACGCCATAAGAGCGCAATATCCGACCGGTGTAGCTCGTACATGCCGATGCACGAGCGAGCACGTTGATGTACTTTATCGCAATATAATGTACACAACGATATTGAAACGATTTTACAGCAATACTAGCAATGACTAAAAAGCTACAGATACGTTATAAGCGCTTCGATAACGCCTTGTTAAAACTTGGATAGCTAACAAACGTGATCTAGCCCCGTCATTCCGCCCGTATCTAAGCAACATATAACTATATCTTTTTCACCTTCGATATTGAGAATATGGCATCTTACTTCCACTTTTTGTCTAAAATAACGTGACGTTAAAATATTACTTTTACGTATGTGTGGCGTTATCGTGCCAATTGTTTTGTCAAAATACCATGTAGGTAACGTATCTACAGCTTTTTAGTTATAATATCATTGAATACTAATACATTTTATGAATGCGAGTGTGAGTTTATTCTGTCTATTTCGCTTTCACACCTTAGATACTCATACCAACCATTCTAGGGACATAGAAACAAACATAGGATAACTTACATTCAGCAAAGAAGAGCCACAGCGAAGAACTACTGACCATCGTTTGTGTAAATCGAATCTCATCAAACAATACTGTACATGACGTCAGGCACTGTAAATTATCAGACGTCGCTACAAACCACTAGCCATTTATATACACTGTCTGATCAAGTAATAAGCCTAACAGACGCACTGTGTCGTTTTTATCATGATATGCATTATAGCAGTAATTCATTCGGGTGGAGACACCCTACAATTCTATTAGAATACTAGATCTATGTAAATCTATTACAGGAATAACACCTGATGTCGGGACAGGTACAATAGTCGTGTTCTAACACCCTGAATAATACCTCAGTTAGCTTATATGGCTTAGTTTACATGAGACTAGATTTTGCCCACAGTTTCGCTCGTATTAATGTAATTTTTACCTGTCCCTTTGAAACAGTATTATTATTCTGAACGTAAGATCCCCTATGTCCTTTTCTGTTACCTCTAAAAATATGGACGAAAATTTCCGTAATAGTTCAGCAGTTACAGTATGAAAGACATGTTTCAGACCTTAAGTAAAGAATATAAAAAAAAAATTGAAACACTTCAAGAAGCTGAAAATTTGAGATCGCTTTTTTGTGACAAATATATCAGAAAATTATCACTACTTGTTGATTTAAATGTACTCCGCACTTAGCATTTAAATCAGGTAATTACACAAAACTTTTGTTAATGCAAACACTAAACTGTTTGATGAAATACTATATCAAAATTAACCATGTAATAATATGGCAAAGTATCCGTTGACAATAACTCGAAGGAAAAAATCAACCTTGTGAACACAGACGGCCAAATTGTACATATTCCACCTGACACCGAGCAATTAAAGAGCACGCGATATTCCTTTAAGTCGAAAGTGCACGAAACTCAAAACAATTTTGGAATTTTGATACCCAATTACTAAAATGACCTTATCGTTATTTAGTTATTATCGAAAATATATATTAATATTATAAAGCAGGAGAGTTTGTTTATTTGGTCGAATATGCTAATTTCAAGTACAACTGGTCCGATTTGAAAAATTCATTCATTGTTAGATAAGTCATTTATTGAAGAAGGCTATAGGTTATATATCACGCTAAGAACAATAGAAACTGAACACCAATGAAGAATGTTTCAAAATTTGAGTGTTTTTTCCTTTTGTGAGTTTCCGCTGCCTGTTAGCGTTAGCGTTGATCCTATTCAACGCGGACGAAGAAACTAGTATGTTTTAAAACCAATATTATTTATTTCTAAGGCGCAAAATATAGAACTTTAATTACATTATTTCAATAAATAATTTTACCAATCAATGTTACGTGCGCACTGTCATGGTGATTCAAAACTGTAGGAAACACATTCGCCCACAAAGGCAAACGTAAATTACGTTTTGCTTTCTCCCGTGTGCCCGATGTGAAAACATCACGTTTCTGTGGTACGATATTATAATAGGTATAACGTTTGTAATGAAACCCGAGGCTTTGTTTTATGCGGGAGTATTTGTACAGCGTATTGTGTGAACGCAACACACAACTTTATATTATTGGATATCTCGTCTGACTGCAATCCACTCTCTGATGCACCGTTATTCGTGTTGTGGTCAGGACTGTGACGAGCAGACCTAAATCCTAATATAGTAGGAAACTCGAGCTTAGCCAGAGAATAGTGTTCATTATGAAGGTTATATGCCAACAACGAGTTAAGTAGTGTTATCATAAACTGTTGTCAATTATCTGCTGTTGTATTGTTAGCTGTTTTATTATATCGTACTAGCCTCTACCCACGACTTCGTTTGCGTAGAATAGTTACTTTGGGCTAACGCTAAAACGCAGCGGAAGTTCTGAAGAGAAAAAAAAACGATTTTGTAACATTTTTCATTGGTGCTTTGCTCCTATTTGTCTTGGCGTGAGGATATATAACCTTCCTCGATAAATGAGCTATATCGCACTGAAAGAATTTTACATATTAGACCAAGTAGTTCCTGGGATTACCCCTACAACGCCACAACGTCACAAACTCACAAACTTTACCTCTTTATAATATTCGTATAGATAATTTTATATATAAAATTCTCGTGTCGCGGTGTTTGTGGTTAAACTCCTCCGAAACGGCTTTCCCGATTCTTATGAAATTTTGTGTGCATATTGGGTAGGTCTGAAAATCGGACAACATCTATTTTTCATTCTCCTAAATGTTAAGGGTAATCCAACCCTTAATTTTTTTTTCAATTTTAGATTTAAAAAATTTCATTTTTTTTTATGATACAGCATTAGTAAATACTTATAACCCTGAATTTTATATTTAAAAGTACAATTGAAACCGGTAATAGCCGATTTGGTGCAAACAAAGTTGCACGGGCCAGCTAGTATTAGTATAGATTTCAATTCGTAAAGATGGGAAGACTTTGGACTTTAAATATAAGCAACGCGAAGTGGACTCTCTTTCATACCTGCTGGCAATTGCACGATTTTAAATTATTTTCACGTTCCGATAACACTGGCCCAACATTTGCAAAATTAACAGCTGATACATTTTCAATAATTTGTTATCCATTGCATAGTAATAACGCATTACATTAGTTAGTATAGTAATGATCCTTTCTAGCGATAACCTTTTATAGGTTAACGACAACACTTTAACAGATTTATTGAATTCATTTAAACAATTAGATATAAAGTAGCACAAACGTGACGAAATCCAATATTATGATTGAATTTATTTAAAACTCCAAGAGGGCAACGTTCCAAAGGATTCAACGAGTTTGACTTTCGTATGTGTCCTTTTGAAATCTCATTTTAATAATGAATTTGTTACGAGTTTGACTTTGTAATTTTCTGTTCGTAGGTACTCAATGTGAATTTTAAGTTCGCAAATTTTAACTATTTTGAAGCGACGCCGTACGAGTGGTAATGCTCTCTAGGAGATGGAATACTGCAGCCTGAATACAAGTCAGAAAGAGTACTTTCGATTTTTTAACGGGATCTTGGAATGTCATGTAGTGGATTTTATATTTCACTAGCTTCTGCACGCGACGTCGTCGACGTGGAATAGTTACCGTTTTCGTATCGCACGCAGCGAAAGCTCTCAAAAGGAAAAAAGAACCCGATTTTGAAACATTATTCATTGGTGCTCCGCTCGTATTGTTCTTAGCGTGATGATATATAGTCTTCCTCGATGAATGAGGTATATACCACTGAAAGATTTTTTCAAATCGGAGTAAGTAGTTCTTGAGATTAGCAGGGTCAAACTCATTAGCCTTTTAATATTACTATAATATAATAATTCATAAACGTATGTAGCTTGGCTTTATATTTTGTAATAATGGTGATGTTTTACATAATATAGTTTCGTTATTTTGCACAAGTGAAGTGCATAAGAAATAATACCACGGAACATGAATTCTGACTTGCCACAAAACCTCCCTGGAAATTTTCTAACAAGAGGGCCACCATCTTGTTATTTTATTAAAATGGTTGCAAGAGACTCCTAATATATTTACTTACTCGACAATAGCAGTAATAATCTACTAGAAGATTGATTGCCAAAAATAAAATAAATAAAAAGTATACTTTCGACCGCCTGAAACGCCTGCATCCTACAATTAAAGTCTGATGTGAAGGTTAGTGTGTTGAGGCTGTAAACATTGTCACTTTACACCGTATCCGTTTGTAATGAAATATATAAATCCACTTGTATTTAATAAACTAATAAATATATCCAAGAATAAATTAAAGTTTCATTTCACCACTGATGACTGGATATGATGATATAAGTTCTCGCACCTAAATGTTTTTTCTTGGAGGTTTATTTACATTCTACATTTTACCATACATACCGTACTTGGCCACTAAGTGGTGCTATGTTCTATTGTTATTAAAGTTTACAATGTAATTTAAATGGAAGCGCGGACCCGGTCGATGCTAATCTTACTGTGTATAAAAATCGAAACAGTCAAAATGACTGCCGACAGAAGGAAATTGCACAATGGGATAACTGTGTTCTTTTTTTAATGTTTAAATCAATTATGTATAGCTAGAATTATTTAAGTGTTATAGTTTGTAAATAGAAATTATTAATTGAATGGTTTTCACATTTATTGACACTTCGAGCAATAATTATATACATTTTTTTAGTTTATTAATTGATCAAACATGATGAGCTGCATAAGCGTACATATTACATGTACACAAGTCGCTAGGCAGGCGTAAGCGCAATACGTCACGAGCATGTCGAAGTGACCGGTGACGCAAATCCATAAATTTCTCCCCTACCAAATATATATATATCTCATAGGAGGCAAACGAACAGGCGGGTCAGCTGATGTTAAGTAATAACCGCCGCTAGAGACTAGCAACACCAGGGGAATTGCAAGTGTGTCGCCAGCCTGTGTTTGGGGGAATGAGGGAAAGAGGGAAATGTGAGGGAAGAAAAAAAGAGGAAGGGAGGTGAGCCTCCGGCACTCTCACTGACCGAACAAAACGCAACAATGCAAGCACTGATTCTTCACGTCGGTTTTCTAAGAGAGAGTGGTACTATCCCGGGCGAGCCTACTCATTTATGCTCAAACCGGTAACAGTTTCAGCATGGATCTACCTCCCATCAAAATTATAATATCTATATATTAATACGTGAAGCAAAAAATTGTACCCCTTTTTAACCTATTTCCCCTTAACGGGTGAACTTGAAATTTGGCATAGTTAAAGTTTATATGGCGAAGAAGTGCAGAAAGTTATTTATTTTACATAATATGCATTAAAAGTACATTAAATTAATTAAAATAAGCACTATTCACACTAATGCTTGAATTTTACACGACATATACGAACATGTAAATAAAAAAGTCATTTTGACAGCCGTCAATAATTACGAACTTCAAAAAAGGTTGTGAACTGTGAAGGAGGTTGCTATGCTCGACTGTATGTATTTTTTAACTCTTACGTTCCAATTATCATTTTTCATCCTACATTCAACAATAATATTATAATGTATAACTATAATTATAATGTTTATTATTTTTTATGGTGAACTCACTTCAAATGATGATTTAATAAAAAAATAGCCCAAATAATACTTTGTATAATCAAAATAGGAATTTTGTTCATAATAGTAATCCATGACTTAGACCTCCGCGGTTACAATGTTGCAATTCGACCTCATGTATCAACAAAAAAGAGTTTATTTTCAAAAGCTAATGGTAGTATTAAAAACGTCTTTGTCTTGGATTCACCATTTGATTGTATTGTGCATCCATTACTTTTCCAAACAGACTACATTTAATTCAATATCACCGAGAAATACCACCCCATGGTGTCGTGTAAAATTAATTGAAAATTGTGTCATGGGTTGCGATAAATTTCTTTATTTTCGTAAAGTTATGTTTGGTTAAAATTTGAGCTTCACCACGTGGTTTTTGTTTCCAATTTATAATTAATTTTCATTTTCATTTACACATAGATTTTTTTTAATGATTATATAATAAAGATCATGGGAAATGGCAAATAACTGAGTAGCCATGCTGAAAACCGTTGATTATAGAAGATACCGTTTGACAAAAGAACTCTAATAAAGTTCAAACTTTAAAAAATCAATTAACTATGGTCGAATATCGACCACTGGGAGCCCACTAGTCTTTATAAGTCGCTCAACGGGGCTAAAGTAGTTTTCACTTCAATATTTATTTCTGTTTGTCCCATATGTAATTTTATATCAGTCAACTACCCACAACGAATATTTGGAGAGCTGTTCTCATGTCCACAAATGTTTCCGAATCAGTGTAACCATTCATTTCACCTTATAAGCAAGGTAATCGTTTCCAAATCGAATATTTGAAATAGAAAATCCAACTTTATTTTAAATGGGCGATTTACCGAGCGCACAACTTGGCTGAAGGCAAAGCGTGTCTCTCTGAATGGAGTCAATTTTGGAAAGTGCCCGCCGCCGCGGCCCGAACCGAACAGTCACGCAACATTAAACCGTCGATTAGAAGAAGTCCGTTCAGCATTCAAGATAACCAAGATTGGTAACGCTGTGTTAGAATTATCAGTTTTCTCTCTGAAAAACTGCCAACGTATAATTATCATTTTAATTTAACATTACTAGTATAATCGATGTGACGCCAAACCATTACACTGGGTGTTCTTTTCGATAGACAGCATCGAGAAGCTTTTACGTATTATTAAGGATGTTATCATAAACTTCGTATTGATGAAATTGATTCTTTAAAGCGCTTATCTCTGGATGTATTATACAGTCACATTTTAAATAAATCTTTTTCTATATTTTAGCTTTTTATTGAGAAAAGTTATAGATTTAAAATCGAGTTATGGCACTTGAGAGCGAAGTAATGAAATTCTATAGGTGATAGCCACGCTGAAGCTATCACTGGCTTCAGCATGAATGGGTCGGTTCGCCCGGTGTAGTACCATCATCTCACAGAAAACCGACGTGAAGTAACAGTGCTTGCATTGTTGCGTCTCGTTCAGTCAGTGAGAGCGCCGGAGGCCCACCTCTCCTCACTCTGCGACTAACCTGGTGTTGCAAGTGTCTATGGACGGTGGTGATCACTTAAAATTAGGCGATCCACCTGTTCGTTAGCCTCCTATGATATAAAAAAAATACAAAGAGTTAACTACAATGTATGCTAAACAAACAAAAAATAAAAGCGCGGGCGGGCCGTGTGGTCGCGGCGCGGTATACGCAGTTTATCGGGAGATAACGATGTAGCGAGTTGACCACCTAACAATAACCGAGAATTGGCCAGAAAGGCCGAACTGTAAATTCATTATGTCGGCGAGGTCTCTGCCGCTCAACTCATTTTGATGGTAAGCTCGTGCTTAATACGAGATTTATTTAAGCGTACTTAAGTTCGTTGATAATAACTGTCAATTTTAATATCAAATACGTTCTACATTAAACAATATTGTTATACTGGTGTATAAACTAGTACGTAGTGAGAATATAAAATACAATCCAAAAACAGTTACTAATAGTGGTAGAACGTTCGTTTACTATAAGCAAATACGTAAAAAATACTTAATTTCACCTTTTTATGTGACCATAAGAAACCGACATTAATTATTTTTTTATTCAACAATTATATGTATATTTCAGTTGTTCAAAAACTTGAATATATTAATTCTAAATCATCGATTTCAAATGGTGGAATCCTATAACGTAAGCAATTTCACACCTCGCCAAGGTTGAACCGAGAGTTGTACTCGGTATGAATGTAATTAGCATGAATAAACCGACGTGTTGCGAGTACTTTGCGAGATAAATGTTGTGTAGTAGTGAGCAGAAGACATTCGCAAATAACACGTCGATAATTATGTTCAACATTTAGCAACATATATACTTTATATTTACTATGACATAATCTATTCGACCTTTGCTTTGCGATGCGATGCGTTCTGTAGTTTTTGATCTTATCGCGAACATACATATAGACAGACGTGGAATAGGACTTTGTTTTACACTATGTAGTGATAAACTGTTATCCGGGCATTGGTCGTTCGTGTGACGTGCGCTGTACTGGACTTCAAGAATAAATATATATACCAAAAAGGCAGCAAACAGACTGACGGCCCATCTGATGGTAAGTGGTTACCATCGCCTATGAACAACTGTAACACCAAGGGCATCGCTGTTGTAATTGAAAGTCATATGTTTTTATATGTGATTTAAATTATAACAAGGTATGATAATAACTTAATTATATCAACACTATGGACATATTATATCTACATAATAAAAGGTTTAACACATATTGTTCGATAATGTTTAGCTTGATATTTTCATTACTTTCTTATATAGTGTAAGTGAGCACTGAGGGTGATATATAACAGTTTATAGTTCCAGTTATGTGGCTGATGATAAATCCCATCCCATTCGATTCACTATTAGTATTCACATATATAATGTACATGTTACCTGTTACAGAAGATGATGTGCGTGTGATACAAATATTTTTGAAAGAGTATTATTGTAATTTACACTAGATGTGTTTTCGGACACAGCGTCAGTCGACGTAGTTTCAAATCCTTCAATAAACCGGAGATATCGCAGAAAAAAAATCATAGTGACGGAACTATAGATAAGTATAACTTTTTCATTTACCCTCCTTGTAAATACCACGCTCGAGTTGTAAAAACTATAATACGTAACTTATCTCTGCAAGTTCAGCAAGTTACCCCATTTTAGGTCTACATCGTCATTTACCATCAATTGAGATCGATTGTAAGCTTAAAAACCAACAATAAATTATTTAAAAGAGAATACCAATTTTTTTAAATATTCTATTTCGATATATAATTCAAATATACAATGAAACTTAATCGAAGAAAACGTGAAACGGAACGACGTTTAAATGGTAAAAAAAAGAACACATTTAAAAACTCATCAGACGTTTAACATTACTAGTTTACAATCGTAACGGTAAAATAAATACGTAAAAGTGAACAGAAAACCAGTTCACGATCATATAAAATATGCAAATCATTCCGACGATTCTGAATCGTTGTACAGAACACGGTGTTATGTATGTTTAGGACGCGACCGATTCCTCGTTAAAATATCAAAGCCAACAATGAACTACAAAACTGGACCAATGAAGCGTCGCTAATAAGCGCGACGATAAAACAATTAGATTCAATTAACTCGGAGCGAGTGTTGCGGAGATTTACTGTAAGCTATTTAATCGAAATAAACTTTATAAACTCCGAATATTATGGTGAAATGTTCACACTTAAGAACAATGTTCAGAAATGTAGTATCTCAGCTCGGATTTCTCCATAGATTCTTGATAATATACTAATATTATAAAGAGGTAAAATCTGTGAGTTTGTGACGTTGTAGGGAGTAATCTCAGGAACTACTGGTCCGATTTGAAGAATTCTTTCAGTGTTATATAGCTCATTCATCGAGAATGGTTATAGGATGGATGATATATACATCATCACGCTAAGACCAATGAAAGCGGAACACAGATAAAAAATTTTTCAATATCGGTATGTTTTTCCTTTTGAGAACCGCTGCGTGTTAGTCTATCTATACCACGCGAAACGAAGTCGCGGGCAGAGGCTAGTTTAATATATGTTCGTAAGAACCTAGATAAAGTATATTCCTAAATGGCCGACATAATTTTGTATCAGACATTTTAAAAAATCTAGGCATCCCGTATTTCATACTACGCAAGACCAATTAAAAATCTTTACATAGTACAACAAAGCCTTTTAAAAGGGTTTTAAATGGTTCTACAATAAAGCCCTAAAGTGTATTACCGATTTTCCGGACAAGGCGATTTACTGTATGATAATTGATTAAAATAAACTATAAGTATAATATATAAGTTTCGAATATTATGATAAATTGTTAAAACACTTAAGAAGGGTGATTCAATACCTACTAAATAACTAGCCTCAGAAATTGAGTATCCTAACTAGGTTTATTCCATACATTCTCGATAACTGAATGATGTTCGCAACGACATACATCATTACATAGTGTAAAATGAAGTCGCTTCCGCTGTTTGTTCACTTAGATCTTTTAAAGTATTCGTCGGATTTTAATACAGTTTTCAGCAATATATAAGGTAATTCGAGAGGAAGGTTAATATGTATAAGACATACATATTATAGTACAGAAAAACAAAAAAAAAAAAATTGTAATGTGATGTCGTAACAAACATTTTTTGTGCGTTTAAGTCGCAAACGTTGCCTAAACCTTCCGAGATAGATCAAATAATGTACTACGGAATTGTATATCTTAAATAATATTATTAATCATTCAACACTGCCCCATATTAATATCTATATTGCACCCGTGCGAAGCCGTATCGGCTCGCTAGTAAAGCATATTTCGTAAATGGCCGACATCATTTTATCACATACTATAAATAAACAAACACTTAAACATCCCATATTTTAAACTAGGCAAGAGAAATAAAGATATTTTGGGTAATACAATAAGTTCCCAAAGAGCATTATTATTGATTTGCCAGACAATAAGTTCAACACCATTTCAATCAGGTTTGTGAAAAGGTTATCATTATATGAACGATAGCGACGCCTGGAATTGACCCCTCTTATCTGTACTTTCGCTAAAAATAATAATACGATTGTGAAACAATACTTCTATTGTTTTAATAAAAAAATATTTACATATAAATAGGCGAAGATAAAACAGTTCTTTACATTTTGTCCTCTGTTTGTCAAACGATTTTCTTTTCTCTTTTTTTGTTTAGTAGCTATTGACGACTTTTAGTGTTAAGAATAGAAAATGGAATCGGTTACTTTGTTTCCATACAATCAATAATATTATATGAATGTAAACGAGCAATTCTTGTATATTTTTATATTGTTATATATTCAGGATCTCGAAAACGGCGTCAGCTATTTCCGTGAAACTTAGTATGTAGGTAGTTTCGGGGACGATAAATCGATCTAGCTAGATTTCATTTATAGATTTTTTTTTACGGAGTTTTCAGAGAATGAAAAAGTATAGCTAGAATATAATGGTCAATTTCGCCGCCGACGTCAAAACAAAAATAGTTCTGATGGAAATCGGCGGATTCGAAAATCCGTGTAATCCCAGTTCGAATCCGTGTGACAGTAAAAAAGATCTTTTTTAATTTTTTTTTTGTCCAAAAATGCTAATTTGTGATGCAATCCTAACAATTTATTTTAATTTAAAAATGTTTTTTAAAGAACCGAGCTAGGCTCGGTCGCCCAAGTACTTTCAATAAATTGAAAATGAATGTATAATGACGTATTATTATTCGCTCGCAGCCGAAAAGAAACCCAATAATGTTGAAACTTAAAAAAGTAATAAATTATATTTAAATTGGAACTGTTAATACGATTAATTCGACTATTAATCCGTTTGAGTTTCATACCGTTGATGCCTTTTCAAGACCTAAATTATTATCTTTTAATCTGATTTACTAAAAAAAATAAGAATATAAAAAGAAATAGCACAGAGTAATACCAACATAAGAATATATCTCTATCTCTCTCTCTCCCCCCATAGTGTGTGCATGATTTTTCAGATCAAGTTCATATTATATGCGGGAAGCCGAAACACCCATTAAAAAAAATAGAAGAAAGCACGAAAAACCGAGAAGTAGGAACGAAGTATCACTTACTTATTACTGCGAGAAAGCAGCAGAGCTCGTACTATACGATTTGATGAGGGTGTTTGGCAACACGCTTTGGCATATGACAGGTTCCAACCCAGTTCCTAGCATTAATATAGGGATAAATTATTATATAAGAAAAACATCGAGGTCGCTATCGATAAGTACACATCGATCAAAAATGTCGAAATAGATAACTTCTAAGTTTTGATACGAAAAGGCAAGAAACTAAATATATGTATGAATAATCTCAGGCGGGATACCTTTTTCTTTGTGGCTATCTCATATAGTTAGCTGTAATGCTCCCAGATGAACGACCCATTTACTTAGGAAAACTTGAATATGTACAGTTTATACTAGAAAAAGGTTTTTCCAAAAAAAATTAAACCGACTTCGATATCAAAAGCTTATAAAGCACTGAAAAGTGAAAAATAAACATATTATTAAATTAACCAAATTAAATAAAATATATGTATTTTTTCGCTGCCTAGATAGAGATATATTGGAAGTCGGTGCCAACCGAAATTTCAATGGGATCACCTTGGAGAATAGCCGAATCAAACAAAAAAAGAATCATTAAAATCGGTTCACAATTGACAGAGATATCGATTAACATACATAAAAAAAATACATACAATCGAATATAGAACCTCCTCCATTTTCGAAGTCGGTTAAAAAAAAGTGGAAAATACAGTTTTGTTGTTTTTATTCATAGTCTTTTATCAATCTTTTACCTAACTTAATATATCGATGGTTATCTATCATCCCTACATCGGAGACTAAAAAAAAATAACCTATGATAAGAACTCTTAAAATCGGTTTTAGATAATTATAGACTTAGTTCGATATCGTTGTATTCAAGGCATCAGTCCAAGCCGAGGTTTGGCCACTCTGGCACCCTTGAGCTTGTTGCCATTCGGGTAGCACTCGTCCTGAAAGCCCGTTGAGATTTTGACGGCTCGCAAGATCAATAGCGGATAGTTACTTTGAAAAAAAAAAAAATAGACTGCATAAATCACTACCAATTAAATTGCATGCGTATTCGCTATATAATTTTCATTTAATAAAAAATACACGTGGACTCAATTACCTAGTCACAGTTGATTATTACGACGTCTGGCAATCAATTACTTCTTACAAGACGAACGGACGTTGTTAAAGTCGTGAATTCACGATACATAATAAGTAGGTAACTCTATTCGTTATAATGTTTAGTGTAAGATATTACATGAATACTTATTTTGTATAATAATTATACGTATAATAAAAAGTTTAGCATATAATAGATAGAGTAGCATATTAAAAACTTTTTGGTTATAAAATTTAAAAAAGGAATATCAATTTAAAAATGTTAATGAAGGCAATAATAAATATAAATAAAAACAAACATAATAAACTGTTAACATGTTCTTCAAGAGTAAATAAAAATAGCTAGGTTAGCTAAGTCGCGATTTTGCATGCAACAGGCAACAGCCAAGCCGAAGTGTGCCGCGCACCCTTGAGCTGGTTGCCAAAATAAAATCGTCTGAGTGCCTAAGCGCTCGCCTTAGTAGTCCGGTGAAGCTGTCCGGTCAATAGCGTAGTCATTTCGAAAAATAAATAAATATATAATGCAAATGCGTTTGAACTAGTTAGCATACGAGGAAATTATATTACTTAACAATTTATAACATTTTGATATTGCGCTTAGAAATTAATTACGATTCACTCTAACAAATATATACGCATATTATACGTCCGTTTCAAACGATTTTTTGGCATTTACCATTGAGACTCTATTTTAATATGAGTTGATATTATATACATAGCGTTCGTTAAAAAAATGCTTATCATCACATGATCATTACTTTTCAATGGATTCTTGAAACATGAACAAATAAAGCTACTTATCCGTTTAATTCAACTCTTCAAAGAGATGACAGATGATGCATATCTTACACCGATCTGATGAACGAGCAAGATATTTTCCACGGCTCCTTATAAGAATTTAAAAACGGTCCTTAGGGGTATGAGTAGTGTTTTATAAATTATTCTAGTTTTCTTGCAAATTTTCAAACGAAATCAGTTAAATAACAAATGTAAGTCACAATTAAACAAGCGTCTTTTTTTTATATCAAAGGAGGCAAAACGAACTGGTGGGTCACGTGATGTTAAGTGATCATCACCGTCCATAGACACTAGCGACAATAGGGATGTCGCAATTGCGTTGCCAGCCTGTATATGGGAGAATGGGAGGGGAAGGAAAGGGAAAAAAAGAAAGAGGAAGGGACGTGGGCCTCCGGCTCTCTCACTGACCGAACGAAACACAACAATGCAAACACTGTTATTTCACGTCGGTTATCTGTGAGAGGGGTGGTACTACCCCGGAGGAGCCGACCCATTCATGCTGAAACCAAAAATAGCTTCAGCGGGGCTCTACCATTCAACATATTTTAATCGACACTTGCGACACCTGTAACTTTACGGACAATACATTCGCATATGAAAAAGTTTAATTTGAATTGATAAGTAGCACACGCACATACTCAGAATTGAATATAATATCCATCATGACCATCGTAGGTGAATGAACAAACGGTTGCCCACTTCACCTGTATAATAATAATATATTAAGCTGTCCGCGAGAATCATTCAAAACCTGACTTCTAACGGAACAGCATATTGACTGAATATTTAACATACTTTCAGTACTTCTAATCATATCTTATGTACTAGTTTAATAATACGTGTATTGTTAAAATGAACTACGCCGATACAATGTACGCCAGCAAAAACTTTGAAAAATTAGACTAGACAAGGAACCGGCTTGATTTAAAAACTACAAACTGCGACAAACTAATCATCCCACGATTTAGTCTGAGAAAACCCAGTAACAGTTTTTAAGGTAGAAATGTTAAGGTTTTACAACAAAGTTCGAAGACATTACTGATTTGCTGGAATGCGAGTTTAACCGCCGTTTCAAGCGGGTTTTGGTGTATAGGTAGGCAGGCTATATTATAGTTTGGATTAATATGTGAATGATGGTGATGTCTGGAATTGACATATCTTTCTATACGTGGTACAGGAAAGGTCTTAAGGTACTTTACATCCAAAGATAACTGTTCCTATTGCCTTCTTCGATAAATGAGCTATCTAACACTAAAATATTTTTTCAAATCGGATCATTACTTTCCAAGATTAGCAAGTTAAAGGAAATAATTTGTATAATATTACAAAAACAAAGTATACATTTACCAGTAATTTTCTTGTTGACTTAATTAAGATGAAAAAGGGTAAAGTACGAAACTCATATAACTACAACTTCTAAAATGGAGTTACTTACGTGACAATTCATCTGTAGATGTGTTTTTTTTATTTAACCTAAGCTATAATATTTAACAACCTTTTTATGTACTGAGGAATTGACATCAGGTAGTTAAGTGATTTACAACAATATCTGCTATGAATGTATAATCAGAATAATAAAATTCCAAAGCGCTAAAAACTGCAATGAGATAGTCTATTGTTGATAAGTTATTAACTACATTGTATTGAAAAATACTTGCTCACTGTACAAAAGATCGGGACGGAACAAAGAAAAGCAAAATCAGAAAATTAATTTACCGAATGCCACAAAGAAGCCAACCAAGCCTTTGCGGCGCGTCGAGACCAGGAACTCAATAGTCGGTTGACATGTTTTTAAAGCAAGGTAAACGAGTCACTGTTTTTATTTATCTGCAAATGTTTATTTATATTATATACGCCATTTAATCAGTAAGTTGAATTGAAAGAACAACGATTAATAATTGAAAGAACAACGATGAATATCTTATTCATTATCTTTGTACTTAATTCATGAATTTATATTTTGGTTTTATTTGCCAATTCCTTTGGACGCACACTACTTCTACAATTAAAATTAAACCGGCCGTAGAATGAATGGTCTTTGACATGAAATGTTTATTGTTTTTCAATCACAACAATGTTTTTACACTTTTTTACGTTTATTTTTTAATCACTACACAAAAACACTATTAGTACAATGAACGTATCAGATTATTTTTTCCTTCTTTTCTGAATTAACTAAAAGAGATAACATTTAAGAGTTGATTCAATAAAAACTTGGTTTTCGCATTACCCATGTTTTATTTTCTTCTAATTACTTTTTCAATTACAATAACAATATTACTCAACAACAGATGCATTAATTTCTCATATTCAAATACATTTAATGCTAATAAATACAACATTTAAAGCATTACATAGATAATTGTGCATTAGAAAAGCGAACTTTTTTATGTTATACAAATGCAGTTCCCACGTTACCATGTGCCGTTATTCCCTGAAATCTATACAATTTTGTAGATGCTTGTAAGAAAGACGTAATCTTTGAGACCATTGACTATTCCTCTAATGACGTATTTTATAAAAGGAAGGACACTGAAGAAATGTTTATTGTTTAGAAATGCATATTTCGTCTATGAAATAGCAAATTCTAATTATAAATGAATTAATATAACCATATCATAAATTAATGTGCAGTCTATAGTCTTACTCGTGAAAAGCTTCTAATTATGTGGTTATTGGTAATGATAATCTAGATTTTTTATTCACTTTGTTCTTGCGAAATAAGTCATTCATTGTATTCTACTTTTTTATAGATCCTTATAAAAAAGCCTATAATAATAAACATATAGTTATCCCTTAATTTAAATTAGTTAACGGTCGAAAATATCGTTTCCCTAGCACTATTTCCGAGTAGCTCTTACACACGAGAGTGATCTATCAATATTGATGAAGCGGCGGCGGCTGGTTGCTATGAATAATTAAAAGTTCAGTTTTAAGCATCTCCTTCATACCTTATAAAATATTCTCTAATGCTGACTCGTAAAAACAAACTCATTTTGGAACGAATTGGCCCGTGACATAAATCTATATGCAACAATACTGGTATTAATAAGTGTATCTTTATCTAGTTAGGAAAATATATTTTTTTAAATCAGACTATATTTCCAAAGCGACGTTTATCGTTTGGAAATTAGTCATCTACGTAAAAAGTATTTAAAAACAGCTTTAAAGTACCAACAAACAAAATCTTTAATGTCGCACGAACTAACTAACGTCTTCTTACCCGTATCCTTCCTAAGTAGGGTCGGCCCAACATATTTTCCTCTTTTTACCTTAAATACACATATCATTCTTAACAAAAATCATTCAAACCTTCTTCGACATTTGACAACTCCTATATCCCTCCAGCTTCATAGGTGCCACTCAGTTCGAATTCGTGAAGAGCGCCTAATATGTGTTTCTTGTATGTATGAATAGCTAACTTAGTTTTGACAGAAACTTGAGCTAGTTGCCAAGTGGTTAAGCGCCTTAAACATTCGCCGTAGTAGTCCGGTGAAGCTATGAAGATTCGTCAGATCAATAGCGTAGTATGTTAGAAGAAAAAAGAAGTTGACAACTCTTTATGACTTTCATCACTTTTTCACGTGTCCTTAGTAAGCTTATCTATTACACCCCACGTTATCTGTCACCACTGTTATTTACACACTTTTTCATAATCTTATCCATTCCAGTAACACCAGACATCATCCTTACACACGCGTGTTCTTGAAGAATTACCAACAATACCTATCATACCAGAAAGAAGCAATTCTCTTTATTGCTTTGAACTTACTACTCTTCTCCTTCTCTGTCACCTTATTTTCATGCTCCCTTGTAATATTATCCATTCCAATAGCACAAGACATCACCTAAACGCGTATTATTAAAGAACTACAAACGATACTCACATCAACAGAAACGAGCAATATTTTCGTTGCTTTTACCTAACCTTTGCGATAAATAAATAAATTACATTAATTAATCGTAAATAATTATTCAAACATACATATTACGCCGGCTGCCTCGTTAAGTAATTCGGTCAAACGAAGGAGTCTTAAAGCACGTCGCTTTCCAATTTCGGCCCACATTCCTTCACGAGTGTTTATTTTATAAAAGCATCCCGACCGGTCCGGTACGCGTATCAAAATACTAGATGCAACGTTTATAAATACAACAACGTTGTAACGATTCCAGGTCAAACTGTTACGCTTTCGTCACAATTCATACTGTGCCATTTTACCGAAACGTATGTGAAGTAACACCGTGCGACAGTTCCATTTATTTATAGCTATTCCCGTTACGAAACCACGAAGATACACTTTTATAGTGTACTAACAATTACCCGCGACTTCGTCTGCTTTAATGGTAATTAATATACAGCTCATGTCACTCATTGAGATAGTAGTACAGAATTTTCAGACACCATCAGTGATTCCAGAAACATCTAAAAAAAACCACTATACTTGTTTATAATAGCTTAATTGCAATCTGTATAATATGAGAATTTACTTGAATTTTTCATCGTGACTAATATATAGGAAGCGACTGTCTGCATGGACTAAGCAACTCTATCCACAGATAAATATAGCTATTGCAACTTGAGTCCTATCAATTTGTATAGTGAAATATGTAGAACAAGAGCAAAGAAAATATAACATAGCTAAAGATATAAGAGTATAAGCACCTGTAAAATATAGAAAAGTTACCAATAAAAACATCGTTTGTTATTAAATGCACTGGTCAAATTATCAAAACAGAGTCTATAACGGAGTTCCTTTCACCCACCGCGCGCTCCTCTATAGTTCAATTGGATCACGACACACTTCAACGTTCAAAGGTTAGTAATGTCCGATTGATTACCATTCCAATTTCGCAATAGAGAATAACTATCTCTTATAATGAATTTCCACTAAGTGTTTGTTCGAGGTTGTGACTTTTAATACATTACGAAAAGAGCCGGTGATCGACTTGTTTCAACGATAGAATATCTATTTAATGTTCACAGTGTTTACCAACGATTTTTTCGATATTCACGTTTGTTTAAAATGACAGTTTTTATGACTTATAACATACCAAATAGTAAGACTATAAAAGTCTCTTCTATATATCAAAGGAAGCAAACCAACAGGTGGACCATCTGGTTTTAAGTGATCACCAGCGTCCATAGACACTAGCATCACCAGGTGAGTCGCAAGTGCGTTTCCAGCCTGTGCATGGGGCCTACCCTCATGTGAAAAGAGGAGGGGGACAGGGGGCTGGGCGTTCGTCGCTCTCACTGATCGAACGAAACGAAACAATGCAAGCACTATTACTTCACGTTGGCTTCCTGTGGATCGGTTGGAACTACCCCGTGCGAACCGACCCATTCATGCTGAAACCAGTAATAGCTTCAGCGTGGCTCTACTACCTACACAGTTTAAAAATTAATTACAAACAATATATAAATAAAAAATAAATGTGAGTTTGTTTGTTACACTTTCACGTCGTAACTACTGAACCGATCATCATAAAATTGCATATACGTTGTAAGGGGTACAGCAGAGGACATAGGTTACTTATTATCCAGTAAACTTTCCCACAGAGTAAATCAATTCTACATCAACGGGCGCAAAAGCTAGTAAATATTTCACAAGACTATTTGTGACAATGTATAGATCCTTTCCGTTATGAATATATGGTAGTCGCATGGAGAGGAAGTCAACTTGATGAATGACGAACACCATAATATGCGTGTATTTATATATTTACTGTTATCTATTATTATTATATATGTACTTAAATTTAGAGATATAACTCCGCGATACTAATCTAAATAGTACAACAGCATACAACACATAATATACACATCACCGCTTAGCGCAATATAAACTCTCTGGGTACCAAGTGAACATTAGCGTTGGAGGACTAATCTCCAGCAAATATTCTGACCCGAGGGCCATTTCCTACACTAATATACTAAATTCTAAAAGTTTATTTGTATCTTTACGTTTAGATTATATGTATGTTTTCACCTGTAATCAATAACTATATTTACTTGCGTCTTGCAAATAAATGTGTTTCTTTCTTTCACTTTAACATAGTCAAAATCAAAATCAAAAATTCTTTATTCAGTTTAGGCCCTAATAAGGCGCTTATGAACGTCAAAAACTACCACCGGTTCGGAAACAACCCAGCCATCGAGAAGAATAGTGATAACAATATTTCTTAATTTTGGACAGGCAAATATTAAAAGAACATAATAGCTGTGATATCCAGAGAACAAATATAGAAATTAAAAAAAACTAGTACAGATGTTATCAACATAGTAAAACGCGGTTACATCATTCTAGTTTACGTTCCATTACTAACTTACACGATCTGGGAAGAAATGTAAATACAGTTACCAGAAAGTGTACTCAATACAAAACGAAAAACTCTTGGAAGTTTTGATGGCACGAATAGTTCCTATGCAAATACGACTACAGAGGTACGTACTACACACACGGCGAGCTGCTGGTTGGCCCTACAAATTTGATTGTTGATAAGTCCGGGTTAACGACCCGACTTCGTGATTACTAACGAGATTCGCTCGATACAACGCGACACATTATCGACTTTCATATCGAATATATGGATGGATACAGGACTTTTTTATAACACGAAAAAAATTTAAGATAACAATACTAACAATTTTAGCGTGTTTAATTGTAATTTTGTTAATCAATTTAATTAATACATTCAAACGCTACAAAATTGTACTTATTATTACAATTGAATGAGAAAGTATATTTTTTTAAAATCAAAATTAGAAGAATGAATGAAGAATAGCTATTGGTACCTATATAAAGAAGTTGTGGTCGAGCGGTTTAACCGGTGGAATATCAATACGATATCCGCAGGTTCAAACTCTGGCATGTAGTAGTCCATTGAAGCTGTAAAGACCTTGCCAGGTAAATAGCATAGTCAGTTCGAAAAAAAATCCAGCATGTAGTAGCAACGGATTTTTGGGAATCCGAGTACATTTACTAATTTAAACTGATAACAATATCGGCTGACGGTAAAGGAAAACATCGCGTAGGATCTTAAGTCCGAGAAATGTTCCTCTAGTAACACACTGTATGTGGTAAAATAAAAAACCGTCGGTTTCTTTCAGTTTGAAATCGCCAATATGTCGTAGGCTGGCGTGATGATAGCCCCTCCTTAGGAGAAAAAGCCTATGGTCATGCAATGGGTATATAAAAGATTGATAACGATATATAGCAAAACCAAAATTGTATTATGACAGACCATTTAATAACGAATACAGAGCGAAATTTACAGCAACGAAGCCAATGTAATTACAACCAGTGTAGAAGCCAATTCTCAAATTGGAAATCAAATACACCGAATTCCATTTAACTTTACGTTGTAGCATTGCAAATCTCCCTCGGTAGTTGTATGCAAACTTTCATAATAGCTTTTAGTAATAACAGAAATTCAATCAGCCATCTCGCTACAAAAATTATAGTGATAAGTATGAAATGTATAAAATATAATCAGGAATACATTATTATTACATTCAGCTTGTCTTATCCTTATAAAGAGTCCGTCAAAGAACAAGATCAGATACAATTACATATTTTGTTATATATAGGTGTACATAAAAGATCCGTACGTTTGTGTAGTGCCATAATTGCTTTACAGGCTGGTTATGTGTGGTTTAATTTAACCGGTTAAATTTGTTATTATTAACTATGAATGATACACACTTTATGTTGGTGGTTATCACTGGGATGTCACGGTCAATTTATAACCTATGTACCCTTTTCTGTACTCCTACAACGTGTATACAGAATTTTAGAATGATCGGTTCAGTAGTTGAGGCGTGAAAGCGTAAACAAACAAAACTCATATTCGCAATTATAATATAAGTAAGGCTTCTGCTTATAAACAATGCTTAATAACATTTTTACAGCGACGACACTTGCCATATCTGTTCAATAGCTGCACCGAATAACATGTATCCTAAGCATTCGATGAAGAAAACCATCATCAAGAAACTAAGGCACTGTGATAAGCATTTTTACTCTCTCTTAACCACGTATTCAGCAACCCCTAAATGGAATTTTGTACATATTTTATTTCGACAGTACTCAGTGAGAACTGATGGGGACCAATGTCTCCTAGGAAGGGATCTCTAGGCTTAATGCATCATTATCTTTAAATACAAGACGTTTCGTATACATCAAACGCTTATGGGTTAAAACGTACAAATTCAAATATAACCGAATATATAAGAATAACTGAATACAAACATGCATTCAAAATTAGTCTAGTGGTACACAGAACTACGTTGACATTAGCTTACTGGAGCGACCAGGGGCCCACAGAGGAAACCACGGCCCATATAGATAAGGCTCGCTACACAATGCAAACATGACAATGTATTGTTTATCTATTCAGTTACCTAACAGTTAACATTTAATATAATATACGGTTAAAACTTTTTACGACCTTCATACCCTGAGAACGGCGTAGTAGCTACTTCATGTTATTAAAAAAAAACAGTCTTTATACATATACTAAATTATGAATACTCAATCGCGAGTGCCTTTGGGTCGAGCCGATGTAGCACTAATGGGTAACTAAAATAAAATGTATTTAATAAACAACTAAGATTTATTTGGTCCACAATTAGGCCAGAATATGTCGCTTCCTTTTATCGTTTTAACAGGAGTTCCCTACACGTACCTAGACGACAAACCTGCATCACACGTACTTGCAGCCTATCGTAGTTTTACAATATCGAGATGAATCGCCAGCAGTTCAAGTTTGAGCACCCCTGCATTACATCATGCCAAAAGTAGTTTACTTTATTTCATTGTAAAGTTAAAACCAATTTAAAGTCTTGACTCCATTAATGAGTGTGCATGGTGCCTTAAGCGCTCGCTTTAGTAGTTCCGTGAAACTGTTAAGGCCTTGCAAGGCCAATAGCATAGTCAGTTCGAGTTGTAATCCGGTGAAGCTGTTAAGACCTTGCTGGGTCAATAGCGTAGTCATTTCGAGAAAAAAAAATAGTTCGAGAATTAAAAAAAAAAGTTACAGCTGAAAAGCTTAGAATTGTCGAATGCAATCTCACAATAATTTGATTAAATTCGAGTGAGACTGTATGAGGGTGCTTAGAATATTATACAATAATTGTATTTCATTGCCAATGCGTTAACGCGATTCAATTTCACATATTAATTACATTCTTCTTTAGAACTATGTTTATTCGAATAGTAAGTGCATTGAACCTCCGTTTTGGTCGAAAAAATTTTACGATATATCATGTTGCGTTCGCAATTTATTGCAAAGCATGTTAACTTGTCGACATCATCCTTTAACTGCGCGTGACTATCGATTCCCTTATCTTAGTATTGTTATACAGATAATCACCGGAATTGAAATAACTAATATAATAGATTCGATATTTATTTAATACGAACAATAGTTTGGGTGAAGCGTTGCTGGATGTTATTATAGAATCTTTTGACGAGATGATGGCGCAGTAGTGAGCTTGTTTAGATACTGCGTCCCTCGATGTTTCTTCGAATCCTTGCATATGAGTCATCGGTTGAAAGAAAACATCGTGATGAGACCATCATAGCAATGTGATGGGTCTTTTTCTAAGCACGTCTGGTTCGCTACTACCCTCAAGAATGTGAAAATGTTTTGACAGGCCCCTATAAAGTATGTTCCAGCAACTGAACTTAAAAGCCAGTCCCTCTAGCTTTAGTGTAATTACCATCTGAGGCCATGTTGTCATTTACCACCAGATGAAATTGTGATCAAACGGTAAAATCTATAATGTATAAAAAATGTATTTATTTTATAATTAGCAGCATGAAAAGATACTCTTGTTTATTATTTTGGACATTAAATTATGGTTTTAACAAAATGTATTATGTCAATGCTATAAAACTCAAGATACTGTTTCTTTTTTGCATGTTTCAACGCACTAATATCTGAATCTACGGGGCAGTTCCTTTGGGTTTTCTTGTGTTTACAAACTTGGACCATATCTTTCATTTACAAGTACGATTCTGCTCAAATGGAAACTAAACCTATATATGGTTAAATAAAAATGTGAATTGTAATTAAAATTGTATACAAAAATCCATACATACTTACAGTCTACAACGCCTGACATGCAGAATAAACCAATGATAATGACATACTTATAACCAATACGCAACTACAAGAAGGTGTATTATTTATCGGATACTATTAATTTCTGATAGATGATTACAATAAGAGCATAATTAAAGACGAACAGTTAATGTTTTGAAGCTGCAAAAGTAACAGCAGCGAAGAGATACAGTCGCGGTCTCGGCACGAAGTCCGGTGAAGCTGTAAGACCCGTCAGGCCAATAACAGTACTTCAAAAAAAAATAATCTAAGAACCGAGACGCAAGCTACCCCGACGCAACGGCTCAAGACCGACCACGCGAAGGCATGACGCTCGCCGATTCACCTTCTACATCCCAATAACAATCGAACCGTGGGAAACTGCCGCTAAATGCCACAATTATGAAACGCTGTGAATGTTTCACCGGCAGCATAACTCGGTAACCCCCGTCGTGTAACAGATGTGTAACTATCATTGCATCACACACACTTTGCTACGTATTCTACCGTAGAATCCACTCAACAACTGGACGGGGGCACTGTCTTTGGAAGGTAAACTGAATATGGTATAACGGTGCATTGAGTATTTATTCCGCGTCTACTTACACGTTTTTAATGAGCAGTGAAGAGTTTCACTGTTTTGTTGTAAAGATTTTGAATATCTTTGAATACTACCCATACAAAATCTATTAGACACAAGATACGGCCGTACCAGGAACGCATAACGAATGAAGCAGTGTCGTAGAACAATGTTTGGCGTCGGAACGCGTCACACAGTAATGCTCTGCTTACGGCCGAGAGGCTAATGAACCTGCTGTATTAATTTAGACAACTGCATAAAAAGAATAATTATCTCAATTATGGTTTATTTCTGTAATAATCAATAATGAGGTCAAATGAAACATTGTAAATAAACAATTTATTTCAAAATTCTTATCATTGTATATATTTGTAGAAAAACAAAGAATAATGTTTAAAAAAATTATTTACTTAATTGATATTGAAAACTGATACTAGCATATTATCTTAATTTATTTTATCCACAGAGTAAAAACCATATAAAAAAGCAAAGATATACTTATATACAGTTATAACATTTTTCTTAAAACTATAATAACTTTACATAAAATAAAGTATATTCTGATAATTATTTAGATGGAATGTAAAAAATAAACGTAAAAACTAAAAGTAAAAAATTGATTGAATCTATCCAATAATTTTTATATTATGCTTGCAGACCAGCAGAAGTCTATTATTTTATGTATAGATTTCATTATAACATTTATATTATGCATAAGATAATATAGAATCTCCAAGCATTAGTACAAATTAATTTAGAACTTTTGGTTAACGCTCTGCAAATATTCAATATTCTGGTTATAGTTGCATTTGTTTCATACTTTCATGAATTTTGGTGACTTTTAGACATAATTCATTTTAATGATGAGTAGAGGTAAAATATTTCTTAAATAATAGAATAGAAGTCAAGAAAGCTGTATATTAAATACCTTAAAACCTTCATAAAAATATTACAGAATTAGCCAACAATAAAAAAAATATATTTACACAAAAATAGTAATTGTCAATATTAAAAAAAAAATCAAATGCTTCCATTTTAAGAACAAACAGGCAGCAATTGGTATAACAATTAATACTTTGTCATTAGAAACATTATCACTATCAGATTTACCTACACAAACCAAAGGTGATTGTTTCCTTTAGATGCATATTAGTGTTAAAATCCGGAAATTAAACTTGAATTTATATAGTTAAGAATACTTCAATACTGATCAAGTTAGAAGATTTAACAGTAAATGTATTATTTAAAGTAGGATATAAGTGTATTTCAGTATATTTCTAATAAGAAACTATTTCCACTATAAACCGTGTATAATACATAATATAAATTTAATTCAATAAATAAATTATGGTAACAGATATGCCAATTTTTTGAAATCAGTTGATAAAATTCTAAGTCACCCATCGAAAATGTTATAATATGCCTTAGTGAGTTTTACAGGATATTCCATGTATATTACTCTCACATGGATTGTTCTGCATACATTTAAAATTTTATATTATGAATAAATGAAATCCATTTATGATCAACAATAAACCTTTTTTGGTTGTAATTTTTTAAGATACCAGAAATAGAAACAACTACATATTTGCACACTATAAACCTCTGAATTGTAACTCAAATACCTACAAGATTCCTCACTAAAAAAACTGATAACTCTGGGGATTTCGATAATGCCTATGATGTCATCATAAGCATAAAATGATAAAGATATTTTAATGATAACAGCAACATACAATAACCATATGGATAAACATTTCTATGTAACATAATACATTAAATACTGAATGTGTGTTGAATATAAAAATGAAAGATTTTATTTTGGAATATATTGTCATGTGTTCATTGAATATATTTAAACTATCAGTATTAATGAGTTATTAATTAAATAGACTTGTATACTTATTTAAATTAAAATAATCTTGAATTGTTAATTTAAAATTAATTATTAACTTTAATTTTTATACATACGTTTACGATCAATTACTTAACTGTAAGTGAAGTCAATATCTAGGAAGTAATAAAACTTATAGAATGTATGAAACAACAGTAGAACAACTTACCTCACTGAAGGCCATCACTCTGGTCGGATTCCTTCTCCGTCCGACCTTCTAAATAAAATAATTTATCACCGTCTATCAAAACAAATAGTTCAAGCTTTTGTTTCCCAACATTGGAAACAGTCCCGACATCTAGCATCCCCAAGACACAAATACATCTGAACTGTGGAACCTCACTCACTGCGCAAGTACAATTTTTTTTTTTAATTTTGACCAAAACGAAAACACCTGACCGTAACACAAATCACTGAAAAAACTAACATTCCTCAGGTGGGTTACATGCACATCTGACAGAATAAAAACACTTTTCTCGGTAGTAAAACACTCTAACACTAGTTTAATTTTTTTTCGGAATCGTCCTATTTGCTAGATCATTACGAAATAAGTTCGAAAAATTAAATCAAACGTGTGAATTATCACAGAGGACCATCAAACAGAGATGATCTCGCCATCTTGCTTTCATGTCATGTCATAATCAGTAATGCCAACATCACAAAACGTTAGCTGTCTGTTCTGCTCTGTTGTCGTCATTTCATGGTTGACAACATTATAAATTTGTACTGCAGGCTGAAGTTGGTTTGTAAGTAACGTAACAAACTGGTAATAATTACAAAAATCTATATATAAAACAGAATTTAAATTCTTTACGGTTCATTTTTTCTAATAATTTTATTCTGTATTTTATAAATATTATTCTTAGAATAGTAATTTCAACTTTCACTCGTGCTGCCATCTATTGAGTAATGGATGTACAGCGTAGAGTTGATTTTTGGGATTTCAAACGTGTTGGGATTATATTCATAAGTTCGTTTGTACAGTGTACTTAGGTGTAACATTATAATTTTAATGAGTTTAAAGTATCTAAAATATTAAGCTTCGTTTTGTCTAATACATTTGTATTTTACCATACATAGTAAACAATATGATTAACAACCAATGAAAAATACTACTGCGGAGAAAAATATTGATCAATCTTTTTTTACGTCACACTCGACCTAATGAAAATAACTAATGTATAAAATATGTATATTTTATAAGGCATTGTATGAATGAAACATTATATAATTCCTAATTATGTACACATTTATTCGATAAAACATATTTTCTTTTCAGCTGCGTCTTAGTTTACCAGTTCCAGTGTCAGTCAAAATAATTATTTTACATTAATTCAATACCTACATATCGTTTTTATGTTTTTCACTGTGTTTATTATTGTTTAAACACATTCAACGATATCAAGTTGCGCTAAATATAGTCAGAGGCTGATAATCGATGTTTAGGAAATTTTTAAGGCAACTGGAAATCTACGTTCTAAATTATTTTTTTCAAACTGACTAACGCTGTTGGCCTGATAGGCCATGACAGCTGCACCGAATAAATATTATATTACATCTCAACTTTATGTTTATAGTATATAAACCAAATCCGTAAGATACCACAATAATTTAAATAGATATAGTGTAAAATATAACGTATTATTATTACAATTTTCAATTAAAACTAAAAGCAATAGGTTTCATCTCAAGATTTATAATAAAGTAAATATATTTATCTGAACTTGATTATAAAAATAAACAATATAACCTTGAAATTTCTCTGACCACTTATAAGAATACGGTAGGAAACAATTAATAATAAACAATTTAAAGTAAATCTCCTTTCAAAAACTTTTTTGCATATTTTTTCTAACAAGTATTTACCGTCATGTGTGTTACCGATGTCATAAATACCTATTTATGACATCGGTACCTACCTATATGTATATTTACGAAACATAACGAAATGTAAAATGACATGAAATTAAATTCTTAGTTATAATTTTATTCAGAATTTGCCAAATACATATTTTTGTGAATGCTATCGCGTTTACATTAACCTACTTTTCTGAGTTTTGACCTGATTACAGTAGGTAAGATTACATCGAGCTTATTAATTTCCTCCCTAACAACATTCTGAACAATTCGCTAATAATATGCCAGTGTTGTGACGTCATACGGGTGCCAGGCGGTGACGTGCACCAATGCCTCACTGATAACCAAGGACTCCCGATGTGGGTTAAAATAAAAGTGGGTTATTGCATCGCAGGTTATATTTAGCAAACCAGTCTAAAGTCAACTTTCTTATAGTACGGTCGCTCCAATGAGAGAACAACATGTTTCCTCATATTATTCCTTTCAGGTTTTTGATAAACAGTAAACGAAATTCATGGCTGTAATGATGGAACTTCAGGAAAGCGCATCTGACTCCAAACTGCATAAAGATAGTTTGTTAAAAAAAGAATTACGACCTTCGAGTGCTGTTTCACTTTCTAAATCTGAACATGGATTAGGTATGTTTGTTTCTTAAATCATTTTGGATATCCGGATACACTATTTAGAATTGGAAGATGGTCTTCTAAGAGTTTTAATACACGTGACAATTTCTTTTCATTCGTTCTCAGAGCACCCTTAGCGAAGACTTCTTGGAACTTGAACATTTTGTATATTGTACAAGAAATTAGATACGTTTCATCATATTAATTTATTTGACACCCGTGACGAAGAAAATCAGACCGAATCACATGCCTTTACCGTACGACCATGTAATGAAATAAAATGGCAATTGACTAACTGAACGTCACAGTCTATCAATTTTGTTATTATTTTTGAAGATCTTTGTCCCTCTCGCTCACTCACTATTTTATATGGAATTTTTATAACCCATATTTTGTCTCTTTTCCGTAAAATATTTCAAACACTTTCTTTCATACACACTTTGTTCCGACAATTAGAAATAATCAGCTAAATAGGTGCAGCCGTTATGAAGTAGCTAATACGCTTCGGTACATTCAGCGATATTTTTTTATTTATATAGATGTTTTATTGTAGCGCTGTATGTGCATCTATCTAGATAACATGTCCAGCTCAAATAAAAACCATAATGAAAACCCAAAAGGTTCACAATCCGTCGTCAATCGGCAAATGACATCAAATGACAGCGATGTCATGCTGACCTGCTAGCTGGGTATACACTGTCTGATCACGAAATGCGATACTATGACGAGTGTCACATGCAACACCATGTGTGTAGTCGTAGCTATCTCGTCGGGTGCAGATACCATATCACACATTACAGGAAATACATCGCCTGATTCTGGCATTCGATACGCCTTAGCATATTACAGTCCTGATTCATTCGGGCACAATTACCACTTTGCTTTGCTATATCAAAACTTGACACCTGACCGATTAATGCATCTCGTACGACGGACTGAAAACTATGGTAACTAACCGGTAAAAGTACCGTAAATAATTTAATAATAATTAAATAATTTACTGTAAGTAATTTTCGTGGGTCTTATTTTAAAATCTTTATTTAGCTCTATCGATAGTGTACTTAATCATCGATGGACTTTTTGTAAAAATATCAAACTGTTTTTCTTCACTTCAATCTCAAATTCGTTCGTCGACATTGAATCTGAATAAATGAAAGCTAATAAAAACTACATTACAGTAGGCGCTACTTCTTACCGGAACAGCCTCTGTGTAGTCTTTGGTTTATTTTTCCTTGTATACTAAACGTTATCTTACATTCCTACATTTTTATTACCACTTGAAAATAAATAAAATAGGGTGCTAGGCTAAGATAATGTACTCGCATGGAGCTCTGCCAACTTGTGCAGGCAAACCAGTCAGAGAGACTCTTTTGATTTATAACATATTGGGATTATTTGAGATGCTTCCAGGCCAGCATGAAAGCAGCGAACGACGAGGTATAATAGATTTATTAGTGATCGACGTCGTTTAAGGACTGCATTGTGTTTATCATGAGATACAGAGCAGTTATATCATTAAAAAACCTAAAACTTCTATATATAATTGTATTTCAAATAAGTGAATGTAAATCGTTTGTACAATTTAATTTAGTTGTAGATATAAAACAGTCTAAACAAATAAGTTGGTAATATAAAAAAGAAAAGTATAATCGAAGATAGAAGAAAATGAAGCAGTTGTTTGAATTTCTGAAACCCTAATATGAAAACAAAAAATTTGGAAAATATCTTAAAATATGTTAGAATGTGCGTTTAAATATACTTTCAGAAGCAACATCCTCGTCCGAACAGTTAAAGCAATACAAAACTTGGGTTAGCAATGAAAGATGGAATGATCTGAAAAAGATCGCAGAAAACGCAATGAAAGAACGGAAAGTTTTCATGATTAAGGGCGGAGGATTCCCAGCAGTACGCCGAGCGTTACTTGAACGTGGATGGATTGAAAAATACGAATCGCATAAAGTAAGCGGTTAAAGTGTTTGAATTTAAATATTGCGTGTATAATCCATATTAATATTATAAAGAGGTAAAATTTGAGAGTTTGTGAGGTTGTAGGGGGTATCCCGGGAACTACTCATCCGATTTGAAAAATTCGTTCAATGTTATATAGCTCATTTATCGAGGTAGATCATAATAGGCTATATATCATCACGCTAAGACCAATAGCAGCGAAGCACCAATGAAGAATGTTTAAAAATCGGGCTTTTTTTCCTCTTGAGAGTTTCCGCTGCGAGTTTTTTTTTCGAAATGACTACGCTATTGACCCAGCAAGGTCTTAACAGCTTCACCGGACTACTAAGGCGAGCGCTTAAGGCACTCAACCGATTTTATTTTGGTAACCAGCTCAAGGGTGCAGGGCACACCTCGGCTTGGCTGTTGCTTGTTGCATGCAAAATCGCGACCTATCTTAGCTAACCTGGCTAACTATTCATATATGTATGAGTTGTTGAAACGTATATGTGTACCAAGCATACACGCCTCAACAACTCCTCCATATATTTAGTATCGGAAAATTAAGAGTTTTCAGTTCGATAAGGGAAAAAAAAGTAAACCTTTCCACTTTCATGTGTAAGCGTGTAGGCGTGCACGTGTGTGGGGGTGATCGTGTAGTGTTGTAACGGTGATGTATATTTGTGTGTCACCGTATCGCGCAAGCAACGCACTCAAGGGCTCCCTACCGAGGGATCGAACCTAGGCGTGAGCCGCTGCCGTGGGAGGCCTAATCGGGTGGAAGCCTCCCCCCCGCTGCGTGTTAGTGTTAGCCCAAAGTAACTATTCCACGCAAAAGAAGTCGCGGGCAGAGGCTAGTAAAATTATAAACTGTAATGAATTAAATAACTGTATCCTGTAGCTGTGAAATTACTTATTTTGATTACAGTTTTAAGAACATAAACCCCTTTATAAATAATAACATTTAAAAATACAATGTACAAGCCATCTTTGTAGTTTTCATCAATATATATATATCGTAGAGCTCTCATATATTTCTGTTTAACTTTACTAATCAATACATTCTAATTTAATCAACAAATTTCAAGTACCAGTCAGCTCTATGTGCTAATTGATTCTCATTATCTCAAGGTACAAATTAAGATATAGGACGATAATCATCATGTAAATAGGATGCATTAAAAATGATTTATCAAAATATTTTTAGATCCGTCATCCACCTTCTAATATAGATGCAAAGAAAACAACAAGCAAGGAACTATCTAAAGTGGAGAGAATGATACTTTACAAATTTATGGAACACCATTCTGTTGATTTCCTCTGGACGACCAAACGAGATAAATACGATTGGCTGTTAAGTAATAAAGAGGTCGTCATTAGCAGGTAACTGCTATGATATTTAGTTTCAAATATTTGGATAACAATGAAAAGTATAGTATAGCCTATTCAGCTTCAGTTTTCTTACTAGCTTGTTGTAGACTTCTCAAATTCAATGCAAACATAACACTGGTGAATTAAATCAAAATGACCCATTTTTATTTCTCGAGAAGTTTATTTTGTATAGTAGACGATAGAATTGCTTTTTTATAGATTGCTATTAGGGAATCAACAAATGCAACAGCTCTTAATATTGATAAAAAAATGATTACTTGATACATGTAATAAAACAATGTATTGCAATCAGATTTTGTAGATCGGTCTTCACAACGAAAGAAGGTTTAACAGCATCTCTAACTCAAATGCATTGGTACACTGAACCAGGAGTTGCTTTGACTAGATTCCCGCGTTCTTATAACATACATAACTCGGATAGTCTTGAAGAGTTTATCGATGATTTCCGGATTACCGCTTGTATCGGCGTAATCAAATGGTTGTTGAACACGTTGCAACAGAACGGCGAAGAGACCTTAATTTCGAGCAACGGGAAGGTTCCTTACAGCGCTTTAGAGTTCGCTATTAACAGATTGGATGAATACATATCGTTTTTCACACACAAAGACATTGATGATACGGAAGATCAAGTGCATGTGTGGGAACACGAATGGGATCAATTTCTCACTCATCATTACCTCTTGGTGCATGAGAAAGCCAAGTTTTCAGAGGACAAAAACATAAATATAAGGTACGTTAGCGTGCCGTGTCCGGCCTGTATCTGTATGTAAACATTTTTGTAACAGTATACATGCAATTAGATCATTGTTTATCGATTGGAACGAATGAAAACAATTAACATCAGAACGATAATGTGTGGAATGGACGTTAAGTGTGACGTAATACTACATTGTCGATAGGGTGATTTATTTATTAATTTTTGTAATTTTTTAAATGTTATTCAAAGTGTAACCCATTTTTCTTTATAATTTCGATTATTATTCTCATTTGCTTTATAGTCAAACTGCAACCGCCATATAAACTACAGTAAATAGCATCTCACTGATCTCTCAGAAATGCATATAAAACACATATGGTGGAAGGGTAAACTTTTTTTGTCTTATTCGAACTGAATCGAGTAGTTTACTTCGTTACATTTCCGATATACATGTAAGCGTTTCTGAATCATGCAATTTTAATTGTATGACTCACAAACAATTATACGTATGTATAGCTTAGAATAATTTAGCTAGGTTAGATCGGGTTCTTTCGGTAACAGTCCAAGCCGAGGTGTGCCGTGCACCCTTGAGGATGTTACCTGAATTAAATCGGCTGACTGCCTTAAGCGCTCGCCTTAGTAATCCGGTGAACCTGTAAAAGCCTTGCAAGGCCAATAGTATAGTCAGTTCGAAAAAAAAGCTTCAGTTCTATAAAACAATTCAAACTTTTAGATATGTACAAATAACAATGTAGTACGCAGAATGGGCTATAGATGTCGTTCAAACAAGTCTCACAGATAACGTACCTACGTTACCCCGTGACGACATATAGCCATACGTTTTTTCTCTGACAAAGCCTTTAGATGTATCACATAAATATGGAAAATTATATACATACTATTATCTCACACTAACATTAAACCGTAATCACATCAGAACGTAGATAACGATATTCTCTAATATTATAACCTGCAAAAGTTCACAATAGAGCTCACTCCCTCTCGCAAATATACACAATTTCATTATACCATGACATTTTCAGACAATACGAAAGGAGAGCAGCTAAAGTTCTTGCTGTAATTACGAAATATTGGCCACAAATTGAAATCGACGGGGTATTAAATATATGGATAGTAAAGCCAGGCAATAAGTGTCGAGGTCGAGGTATCCAACTCATGAACAATATAAAGGATATTATTGGACTTATTAATGTGCCTGCACAGAAAACTAGATACGTCGTTCAAAAATATATTGGTAAATTATTGTAAGCTAGTTTATGATAATAGTTAACACATCATTTATATATTAGTGAAAGATCCTTTTGTGAATTGGCTCTGTGGTTACGGAGATTACACAAAGAAACAAACTAACTTTATAATTCTAATTGAATCCTACCGATAAATTATGTTTCAGAAAACCCTCTTGTTATATACGACACGAAATTCGATATCAGACAATGGTTTTTAATAACAAACTGTCAACCTCTAACTATTTGGATATACAAGTAAGGTTTTTGCGTTTTGATAATTTCATATACTTACTACTACAGTAAGGCACCGTATTTTAATGCATGCTTTGTTAGATATTTTGTTGATATGAATTTCAAGAACTATAGGAAGTGGCGAATAATATCTGACGTGTACCTTGGAATTCAACATTGAACTGTTGACAGAATATGATATTAAATTATACATTCTTTTGTGTTTAAATAAGTTATGAAAGAAAACGTTATATATTTTGTGTGGTCTACTTGTCAGTAATCCTGGCTTCAGTAAAATTAACATAAGGAGGATTGGTGATAACGTTATTCTAACTACATAAAGTAAACAGATTTATAAGGAGTGTATCTATAGCATAAATAGACAAAGACAAAAAAGTTAAGTACATCTTTCTCCTCTGTTCCTCAACCAATTTTCTTTTTCTTTATTTAGTACACGTTGACGTGCTGCTATTAATTAAAAAAAAAACACCCGATTAGGCCTCCCACGGCAGCGGCTCAAGCCTAGGTTCGATCCCTCGGTAAGGAGCCCTTGAGTGCGTTGCTTGCGCGATACGGTGACACACAAATATACATCACTGCTACAACACTACACGATCATCCCCACACACGTGCACGCTTACACATGAAAGTGGAAAGGTTTACTTTTTTTTTCCCTTATCGAACTGAAAAACTCTCAATTTTCTGATACTAAATATATGGAGGAGTTGTTGAAGCGTGTATGCTTGGTACACATATACGTTTCAACAACTCATACATATATGAATAGTTAGCTAGGTTAGCTAAGATAGGTCGCGATTTTGCATGCAACAGGCAAGCAAGCAGCCAAGCCGAGGTGTGCCGTGCACCCTTGAGCTGGTTGTCAAAATAAAATCGGTTGAGTGCCTTAAGCGCTCGCCTTAGTAGTCTGGTGAAGCTGTTAAGACCTTGCTGGGTCAATAGCGTAGACATTTCGAAAAAAAAAAAAAAATTGAGAAGAGCTTGTCTTTTATTCCTAAATTTTGAAAGTTACAAAAATAACCAATTATGGTTAACTTTACTAGATGATTATTAGTAGTTGGGCAAATTGTAAAAATAATGTAATTTAAATTGTTAATATGATTTCTCTCGATGCAATAAAATATAATCGACAATTGCTGCTTACAATTTAGGTCCTTGGAAGTTGTTAATAAACGTCAAACTCTACTATAGGTTTGGGAAATAATCCAGGCTTCGAAAAGGGCCAACAAGAAAATCAGATTATTTTTGTAGATAATATCCTACTTACCAAAATATAATTAACCGTAATTTTAGAGGAAGAGAAATTATAGTTTGGCTTTTCCTGCCTCTCAATCAGCATAGGATGTATGTAATATGAGTGAAATATCGAAATATAATACTAATACATCCAATATTCCTATTGTAGGGACAGTTATTTGAGATTTAGTTCACAAATATTCAGTCTGTCAAATTATCACGAGTCCGTGCATTTGACAAACAATGCCGTACAAACGAAATACAAAAACAACGGTGATAGAGACAAAGCTTTGCCTGATGAGAACATGTGGGATTGTCATACTTTCAAGGCTTATCTAAGGTAAATAAGTATGTACAGATGCATCGCCCTTCGAAATGCTTTTTGTATGTGGAAGATAGGAATGACGTCACAAGTTTTACTATAATCATGTTAGCAGCATTATTATTATGCAATTACTAGGTAGTTATGAATAATTGAATGTTTGTTTGATTATTCATTTTATTTAACCCTTTATTCGTCCTTCTGAAAAATAATGCCGGTATATCTTTGAATGAACATTGAAAATAATTGTAATCGTAAGACGGAATTTCATTGGACACAAAATCTTCGAAGTTCCGTTTTTTATATTACACTACTTACGTAATTATTGTTCCCTTATCACATGCGAAGAACATGCTGGTAGAACATAATTTTTTGTTTTCTAAATTAAGCATGCACAAAACTCCAGTACAAAAAAGTTAAGCACGTTTTGAACACTAGCTTTAAAAAGATCTCTCGGTGAATGTTCGCCGTCTTGCTCTTTTGTCTCGCTTTGGTTAGGTTAGGTTACACTTGCGAAAAAAGGATAGCGCGATCTCGCTTCGGACGAGTGCGGTGCATTTTGTACTTAACCTTTTTTAAACCAAGTATTTAACTTTTTTGTAATAACACCGAAAGAGTCTGCCTGAAGAAATGAAAGATAAGTTTTCGTCAATAAACATTTCATACAATGATTTTGGTTTTGCCTTCGAACGTATCTGTATCAACTACACTATTATATGTAGCAAGAGGAAATGCTTCATTTATATTGAAAGATTCTAGAAAATAAAACGATCTACATTTGTAGGTGGAAGAGCCAAGCTGAAGCTATTGCTGGCTTCAGCATGAATGGGTCGGCTCACCCGGGGTAATAACACCCTCTCACAGAAAACCGATGTGAAGTAACAGTGCTTGCATTTTTGCGTTTCGTTCGGTCAGTGAGAGCGCTTGAGATCCACCTCCCCTCTGCCCCTCCTCCAACACAGGCTAGCAACACACTTGCGACTTTATACAAGTGTCTATGGACGGTGGTATTACTTAAAATCAGGTGACCCACGTTTTCGTTTGCCACCTATGACATAAAAAAAAAACAAATTTACAACTTACTGTTGAAGCTTTAGATTCATACTAAAAACCATTTGTTATCTTTGAAGACAGATAGGAAAATATGAGATGTGGGATACGAAAATCTATCCAGAGATAAAGCAATGCCTGATTGGAGCGATGCTAGCCTGCCAAGAGTCTATGGATAAGAGACAAAACAGTTTCGAATTGTATGGTGCAGATTTCATGTTGACTGAGGATTTTACTCCGTGGCTTATAGAGATCAATTCAAGTCCAGATTTAGCTCCGACCACTTCTGTTACAGCTCGATTGTGTCCTCAGTGTCTC
>JACEII010000008.1:658394-690183 GCA_014332785.1 Antheraea mylitta | reverse complement strand
TAGCTCCGACCACTTCTGTTACAGCTCGATTGTGTCCTCAGTGTCTCCAAGATGTGGTAAAGGGTACATATAGATGCTTATTTAGAATCATTCTTGTGAATTTATTTTGAGACGAGATAAAAAAATACAAAATAATATTATCTAATAGGTAAATATTGTAGAAATAATACAGTACCTTTTTATTTATGGACAAAATAAATATGTACTAATATCAAGATTTCATAATGTTCTTATTAATCCCTAGTATAATTACAAAAAGGTAAAACTTTTATATACGTAATATCTGGAGCTACTACTTTCATTCTAAACATAAGTTATATTTTATTTGAATTTTGCATTGCAGTAACACGGACGATGTAACAAATGTGCTAACAAGAAATATAATAATGAGATATGTAAATAATACGTAGTTATCAACACTATGTCATTTAGATTATTTATCAGTTAAATGGTGTGATGTAGCTAAAGACATATCTATACATATAATACTTACACGACTTTACCCCTTACGCTTTGGGTTATTTAAATTCATTACTAGATATCGCTTACAATTTTAACAAAAAAGGCAGATAAAAAAAAATCTGTAAATAATTATTAGGTATAATTTCGTTCAAAATATCAACTGGGTAATTTAAGCCGTCAAGTAAGTTTTGAAATTTTACTTACGATGTTTTGATAACATTTCATAGTGATTTCTTCCTAAAACTTATTTGTATTTCTTAAGGAAACAAAACAATTTTTAAAGATTAAAAATTATGTATGGGGATGGCACAAAAATTTTAGAAATGTTAGGGTGGGGTATGGCCTAGAAAAGGTTTGGAAACACTGATTTAATATATTCAGATAATTTTCTTAATTGCTGTTTACATTAGGTTCCACGCAGACGAAGTCGCGGGAACAGCTAGTATTAAATAGACTAGGCATCCATTACAAGATGTGCTGGCACCATACAAACACGTCTAATAAAGTTAAACAAAAGAAGATTATTATAATCAATCTGATATCTTATACATTTCCATTTTCATCAGTTGTTCTAGATCGACGCTACAGCCCAGAAGCTGACACGGGAACCTTCGAGTTAGCCTACAGGCAAACTATACCAAAAGCTCCGGCGTATCTTGGCTTATTTTTATGTATCAACGGAAAGAAACTTATCAAGAAGTCAAAGGAAAAGAGACACGAACCAAGAAGTGTTACACCTATAGCTCCTCGTGAACCAGCTGGTGACGCGGCACCGGAATGCGATCAGCCTATACCTTCTGAATACTGCGGTCCAATTATAACAGACTTCCTCTCTTGGTTGAATCCTTATGACGCCTTACCGACCAATAAAGACGGAATTATTTTAGCACCCAAAGGATCAGTATCGGTACGCCAAGCTCTGACTGTAGTTAAATCTGGTATCACGCTAAAAAACGGATCGAAAAAACGTAAAACATCCGTGCTCTCTTCTAGGACACATCGAGGAAGGCGAGAAAAAAATACAGATTGTAAACGACGTATAGCGTCGCATTCGTGCTGTCGGCCAGTCGATGACCAATCTGCAAATCATGCCGGTAAATATAGGACTGAATCTGCAAGTAAACCGAACAAGCCCAAAGTTGATAGGTCCGTTGGTAATAAACGCTGCTATATAGACCCTGTTGAATGGGAAAGAGAAACTGCCAGTATTCTTCGATCAACGATTTCGGTCCAAAACAAATTAATCAATAAACATGATAGCGATATACCTATTCGGCAATCTAAAACTGATGTCGCTAATACTAGACTTAAAACCTCTTTAGAGTTCTTTACTCCTCGTCAACCAAATGAATCCGATTCATATATAAAATTAAGCGCCATAGGTACAAATATATGTAAGATACGTGATGGTAATAAAGTTAATAAATCTATAACATTTTCCAAGAGTTACTCCTCGATATATGCGCCTTATCGTGTTGTCGTCACGCCTATAAACGAATCAACTCAAAAGACTTTAAAAAAATAATGTGTATTTAAACTATTTGATATATTATCTACAAATTATTTTATCAATACTTCATCACTTTTGTGTGAGAGCACAAATGATACTGTTTTAAAAAAATTGTACGCTAATGTTATATTATGAATATTTTCTGTATACATAGTTTATGGAACTTGTTAATTCATTTGATATTATTATGAAAGGAGTTGAATAATTATATATATTTATTTATGCTTAACTGATTCTACTCTTTTTTATTTTTACAGAAACTCCCGGATCCCAATCCTGATATTTCCAATTGATTCCTTGGTTATTAGATCTATTTCGTAGCATGACCGAAGAATAAAAAAAAATTAAATCACACTGGTTAATTGTTGACAGTTAAAATCTCGTTATAATAAACTAATATGTCAGTTCCGTCAAATGAAATAAATAATACAAAAAAATTATATAAACATGTAAACATTATTTCAATTAAAAAATGTTTGTCGTTGCCGAAAAGAAAGGTATTTAAATCAGTCATTTCTTTATTTTGTTATAAATGGATTCCATAAATTCTATTACTTTAGCAGTGATGCGTGTTCACACATACAAACAGACAAACATTTCTAAAAACGATTGAAATGTATTTTAGTTCTTATAGATAGAAGCAACATTTTTTTTAAAAGATCAGAATAATATAGACAATTTAAAATTGTATTTGTATAGGCTGGATACCCGTGTACTCAATACGGGTTATTAACATGGTAGCCCGGTGAAGTTGTTAAGACCTTCCCAGGCAAATAGCATAGTTAGATCGAAAAAAAGTACTGAAGTCGATATAACCATTCTAAATCATTATACATGAATGTACAAAATTATATATGTGTATATCTAAAAAAAATATATATATATAATTATCTAACAGCTCACATGTAATATATATTTGATGAAATCTCCATTTATATTAAATGCTAAATACATTAGGCACATTCAACTCTGTGTTTTATGAATTCTGAAATGAATGAAAACAAATACATTTTACAGCTTATCTGGCTTCCGTGTGAAGATGTTTACTCTGTATAGATGTTTTAAATTAATTGCGATTATATAATTGTTTTATTAGACAAAGCTTAAATTATACACTAGAAAAACAATGAACAAACTCACCAGCCACCATGCCATTCAAGAAGAAAAAAATAATCCAAAATAAGAAGGTAATTTTTCGATACTAACTAAATCCATATTTTTATTGAGAATGTTCTGAAAGCATACCTACCAGTGGCGGATTTGCCCTAAGGCCCAGGAGGCCCGGGCCTAGGGCGGCCAGATATTAGGGGCGGCCTATCGTGACAAAAAATTCACTGACACAGGGGTGGCTGGTACTTAACTACATGGCCTGGGGCCTAGGGTGGCCAAGACTGCAAATCCGCCACTGATAGCTACTATAGTACATAGTATAGTATGAAATTAAACAACAATATATATTTTCATGCAAATAAATGTGGAATCCAGTACTATTCCTAAAAATGTCTCGGAAATAATTAAATTGCAAAATTTTATTGGAAGTACTCGTGCAATAACTATCAGAAAATCTTATTTACAATTACAATTATGCAAAATAAGACAGATTTAATTCATAAGTTTTATAATCATGATTGTTCGTCCCATTTAAAATTATGATTTTAGGTGATTCAAAATAAAGTCGATAAAGGAGGTGTAAAACGAATCTTTTCACCTTTCAATCAATTTGTTAATTATTCAACAAGAAAATTGGAAAAAGGAGACCCCACATACACGCCTCACCACACCATGTATCGACCTATTGGTCTCTCTCCAAAAGAGAAAGCTTATGTGATTTGCAGTTGCCAAACAAGATCCAATCGTTACTTGAAACTCAAAAATTTGGCAGCAGATGCCATAAAGCAAAAAAAGATATTCTGCATATATGGTAAGTGCAATGTAGTAAGAGAGGCACTATTGGAAAGGGGATGGGTTGAAAAAATACCGCCCAATCGAATGAATTTGTCAAGAATTAGAAACGGCACATTCTCAAGCAAACCTGAAATAAATGGTGAACTAGAAAGGTTATTGTTATCGAATTTGGTTGAAAAATGTAATCCAAATTTCGTTTGGCGTACGAAAGATGAGCAAAAGGATTCTACCATGGGTATGGGTAAAGAAACTAATACCATAGTTAATAAATTGAAAACAGACGCGATTTGGACAACAAAACAAGGTCTATGCTCTTCTATGAAAAGAAACTATTGGTTTTATATAGAAGACATAGGTGAAGTTAATGGCCCTCGGACTTACAATAGTTATGATTATGGAGAAATAGAAGGCTTCATTAAAGATTACAGAATAACAACTTGCACTAGTTTGTTAAAATGGATTCTTTCTATGGTAGCTAATGACAGACCGGTGTTTACTGAAACTGGTACTATATCTTTGAACGTAGTGGTATTTGCACTAAACAGATGTAAAGAGTACTTATTTCGAAAACAACACAAAGATATTGATCACCCTATAAAGGACGCTGGTTCGGGACAATGGAACGCTTTCTTGAAAAAATATTATCGGATAATTGCAAAAGATGATGTATTTCAAGCTGATAAAGAAAATAAATTACCGCTTTATTTAGGTTATGCCAAGTTTCTATTGAAACAAATACACAAATATCGGCCACAATTAAGCTGCGAAGGTTGCCATAATATCTGGATCATTAAGCCAGCTCACTGTTCAAGAGGCAGAGGTATAAGAATGGCTTCAAAGTTAGGAGTCATTACGACTTTGTTAAATAAAGCCAATTCTAAATACGTCATCCAAAAGTATATTGGTAAGTACACAAAGAGTAATATTTTAACCTATTAAAAAATGCTTGGATTTACTTTTAACTTTAAATAACATCTGATCACGATCATTTTCAGTAGCTAATTTATAAACATATTTATCATAATAGAAATAAGGTTAAATGAATGTAGTACATTGTTTATTATACGTAGGACTGTTTAATCCATATAATCATAATTTCAGAAGAACCTCTACTGATACATGAAACAAAATTCGATATAAGACAATACTACATAGTTACCAGTACATATCCATTAGTAATATGGATGTACAGAGATTGCTATTTAAAATTCAGTTCGCAGAAATATAACTTAAAAAATTACCATGAATCCATACACTTGACAAACAACGCAATCCAAAAGAAATATAAGAATTGCATTGGTAGACATTGTGAACTTCCAAAACATAATATGTGGAGCTTAGAAGAGTACAAGAGTTATTTAAACAGAATCGGAAAGAACAAAGTTTGGGATAATATAATTTATCCAGGAATGAGAAAATCCATTATCGGAATTATGTTAAGCTGTCAAGATTCGATGCCCATCTGTAGGAATCGTTTTGAATTGTATGGCTGTGATTTTATTTTGGACAAAGAATACAAACCATGGTTAATAGAAATAAATTCAAATCCTGATCTTAATAGTACGACTCGTGTTACTGCAAATATATGTCCTGCTGTGATAGTGGACATAATAAAAGGTATGCCTAAAAGCATGATCGTTAAAATCACCCCATTCTTATCTAATATACCGCTTTTAGAAACAATTTACAACTAAAATATATTGATCTATATATTAACAGTAATTATTTTCTTTTTGAGCACGATTTCTCAGAAATTAGTTGCGGATTAGACACATTGTAAAAAAAAAATAAGAAGGCGAACGTGTAGTCTCAAATAATTTCTTGCAGTTAGAGGAAGACGAATCACCGTAATATTCACACGCAGTTGTATAGATAGTTCTGAGCAATTGAATAATTGTAATTCACTAAAACGTATTTACACTACATTAAATATATTTTTTGCACTCTTCTCGTATGGATTTGATGAAGTTACGATACCCATGGTGCTGAGTAAATATATCACAGTTTCGGAATAATACCAACCGCTGAGAAATGTATAAGAATAATAACCATAATGATAGACATATGTGAATGCTGCAATTAGGTAAACGCGAGTCAATGCGATTTCTAATACCTGCATACATATACAACTGGATTACTATTTTCTGCTATATTTTACTGGATATCTTTGTCGGAGAACATATTGTTGATAAGCACATGAAACGACGGTTGATTACAATATGTTTAAGCCATCTTTAAACCACGTATTTAATTATTTCTTTCTATAGCTTATAACATATCATTTACTCTATCGTTAACTCATATCTTCTATTTTTACTACGTCGTTTATCAAAGCGATCTTCTTGCAGTGGTAATAGATTACGCCGCAGATCCAAAATTACCTACAGGAAGATTTGAATGCATTTATCGCCAGCCAATGAGTATACCTCGATACGGAGCTGCAGCCGATTTATATGTACGGGGTATATCACTTCCCATAGATTACTTCTACAGAGGTAAAATAGAAATAAAGGAATCTTACGATAACTTTGATACAAAGAAAGAATATGATATCAAAGTCGCTTTGAATAAGTTAGAACATTATTATGACTATGATATAATGGTTGAACCTGAAGATGAATACGCTATAAGTCAAAAGGGGAAGCAAGAGAAATGTACACACTATACAGAATCAGAATACGAATTGAGTGTAGCAGCTACAGCGATTACAGGACAATTGGACGAACTTTTAGATCACATTACATCAGAACGCACTCCTATTGTAGAATCTTATGAAAACAAAATAAACTCATCCGATTCGCTGGAGAAATCTTTTAACTTTGTGCAAAGTGTTCAGAGTTTAACTGACATCGAATCATTATTGAAGAAGTCGTATAGTCGTTTTACATCAACAGAATTTATCAAAGTAAGCTCACAGAAATCTTTTAAGTTCAGCAAATTAGACGACGGTCCAATGGGAAAAGGAAGCTTAATTGAATGTAATCCTATAACAAAGGTCATACAAGAATTACGTAAACCAATTAACGTTATAAATGAACGAAAACTATTTGAAGTACATTTATCAAAAGAAAAAGCTAGTAAATCATTTGATAACATTTTGGAAGCAACAACGAAGATTATGTCATTTATAAACCAAAAAGAAAAAGAGTGCTCTGGAGAGTTTCGAAGTATATCTTAAATTACATATAAAAATCTATAACTGCGTTTTCATTGTTCTTAGTTCACATATATTTTTATTTCATAAGTATGTCGTTCAGTATTTAATGAAATCATTTAGAAAATTGTCAATTAATTAAATAAAAATTTAAAGATTGTTAAAATAAAATGTTTTATGCCTGTAAAATAATTGGTTTTATATTTAGGAAAATCAAAGTAATAACTATTTACATAATTTTAAATAATTTTATGTATTTTTTTATCTAATTCAAATCGAATAATCGATTGATAATTGAGTAATAGTTTAAATCGATTATGAAATCTATGAACATCTTTAGAAAAATGGCGTCAGTTGTCATATTCAACGTATAAATGTGTTTTGCTTGAAAATTTTGTAAAGCGATAAACGTGTGTTCTCAAACTAGCATAAAAGTTCAATATAAATAGTAAATGTGATAATGGGCCGATCAAGGTCAAGGAGTAAATCACCAAGAAGGCACCATAAGAGCAGTAAACATGCTAAAAAACGAAGCCGATCTAAAGACAGATCTTCGTCACGGAGTAGAAATTCTAAACACGCCGAAAAGTCTAGAGAACGTTCCTCTAAATCAAGGTACGTGATTGAATTCTATGATTGGAAAGCTATTTATAAGAAATTCATACTTGATAACCAATCTACATGAACTAACCATCTATGACATTGGAGATAAACTATATTGGGTCAAATAAACATTGAATTTTATCGTTACTGGATTAAAGTATTGTAATGCGATTAATAAGTATATATTATAAATGTTATTTATGTGTCCTAAAACTTATGTATAATTTGAATTTTAATCTACATTTCCCATAAATGATTGAGATTGAATACATTAAGATTACAACAGAACTGTTTGCTCAATATGCAGATATTGGTGATTATTGTCTGTATATATTATCGCAACTGTAATTTACTCAACTTTTTAAATATTATATTGCTTAAAAGTAGCTTATAACTTATGTTTTTAATGAATTGGTTCAGTGGAATTATCCACATCTTGTTTGTTGTTTTAACATGGAGATTATCTCCCATAAGGCATTTAATTTTACACTAAGCATACTTTGTAATATGAACATATTAAAACTTATTATATATTCAATGCGCAGACAGAATTGAAAAATATAATTGTGACATGTGTAGAAATGAAACTTTCATCGTCTCAGCACAATAGTAGGGCTTAGTACCACTGCATCACTAAGTGTGGCTAAATATACAAATCACAACTATACTGAAAATTAAGATTAATGTTCTTTCTAGATGAAATAAGTATGCCCCATTTTCGCATCATTAATTCTTGTACTGTAATAATTTTTACTTCCTTTTCAACATATTTTATCAGTTATATAACATACTAGCCTCTGCCCGCGGCTTTGTTTGCATGTTATAGATACACTAACACGCAGCAGTTTCAAGAAAGAAAAAACATCCCGATTTTGAAACATTTATCATCTGTGCTCTGCTCCAATTGGCCTTAGCGTGATGATATATAGCCTATAACTATTCTCAATGAATGAGCTATATAACATTGAAAGAATTATTCAAATCAGACCAGTAGTTCCTGAGATTATCTCCTACAACATCACAATGTCACAAACTCTACCTCTTGTAGATTAAGTATACATTTGCTATATATTTTTTAATAACAGAAATTGCAAAAAGTGGTAATTAACATATCAGTAGACTCATGACTGACAACACTGGCAGAATTTGTATTTACAAGACGCAATTATAAAGAAACTGATGTTGACATATCAGTCTATACCCTGGGTAGAGTTTCATGTTATTAAATTTTTCTAGCTATTATTATTAATTTTTATTATTTCAAATGTATATTATATTTATGACTTTTGAATTTATGAAGTTTAATTGTTAAAAATATTATATCTAACTAGCAGGCCTGGCTGATGTTGTTCTGCTCTGGTAATAAAAAAAACCTTGATAGATTATAAACCTTCCTCACTAATCACTGGTGTACACCCATAAAAAATCCTTCTTTAGTTTTTGAATGTATTGCCAAGAGACAGAAAGAGGATTTTTTTTCTCAAACCGACTATTGTATTGACCTAGCTAGGTTATAACAGCTTCGCCAGAATATGAACAGACAGAAGACTTAGTTTTATAGTATGTAGTAAATATATATAAACCGAGCAACTTTTTAGTTGCCAGTAATATTTTTACAGAATAATCATTAATCGATACTCTTTCTCATCAATTTAAAAAAGTGGTGCTTAATAGTTATTTATTTTGAGAAACACAAAACAGATATACTCTCAAGTCGCTAAAAGGAACTGGTGTAATAAATTAATAATGCACTGTTGCAGTCTGTCCCACCTCCAGTAACACCTCGATTCCCATTCCGGTTCTCATTGTTAAACCGTTCCACATTCTCAAATAAGCAGTAATGACTAACCTTGAAAAAAGCTCATTTAAAGTTGTTAATTGAAACCAGGCCTGATTTTTTATGCTTAAAAGTATCCTTCCCATATTTTTAAAAGTTTTAGAATAAACTTTTGTTGTTGTTTATTAGTATATGTTTTGATATTACTATTTTTTATGTTAAATGTGACCATTTACTACCACAGAATTGAAGTATGTGGCCCTTTAAACAGTCATCTGGTATATATATATATATATATATAGTCTATCATCATGTTATGTATATATTGAGGTGTGGTGCACTACTTCCTAAAATCATTTAAACATATCTTGTATTCTTAAAATTCCAATAATTGTTACTTCTATAAAATGTGTTGTATTTTTCAGGAAGCGATCACACTCTGTGTCTTCCACAACTAGTAGCAATGGTTCATTCGAGGGTAGCAGGGGCCTCAGGAAGAAATCTAAAGGTCGTAGCAAAATGGACGAGGTTGACAGACTGGCAGAAATGGAAAGACAAAGACGCTTAAGGGAAGCTGAACAAAAAGTATGACCCCAATTTTATTTAGTTTTTAAGAGACATAAAAAAATTTTTTTAGATAAAAGTGTTCTTTACGAGTTTTAATAGTTTTCAGATAAATAGTCCAGTTTTTTCCAAAATGAAAATAACGGCATTACAGATACTAAATGATAGTAGTTGCATTTTAATGTTTTATAAGTATTAAAAAAAAGATTTTCCTGCATTTTATATACAAAATTTATTTATGAATCCTGTTATGGTTTGTGGATATATAGTAACTAGCTGATTACCTGTGACTTTGTCTGTATTGTTTATTGTCTTAGCAATATACTTTATATATCAAAGAAAACATGTAAAATAATTACTTTGCATACAAAATTTCGTTAATTTATTGTAGTAACTTAATAATTGAATATATTATGATAACATTTCTTTTACTAAACATCTAAGAAGTAAACCAAAAACTGATTGTTATCTATCCAGTACTTTTTGCATGCTGCTGCACCTCTATTGTGCTATCTATATAGATAGATTCAATTTTAATTACATTTAATGTATTTTAATTTGAAATGTTGTCTATATATATTATAGACTAGCTGTTACCCGCGGCTCCGCACGCGTTTTTTGAATGTATTAAATATATTTAAAATTGTTATTAGATGTGTAATTAACAATAATACTCTTTCAAAAATATTTGTAAGTATGAAACGCACATCATCTACAGTAACAGGTAACATGTACATTATATATGTGAATATTTATAGTGTATCGAATGTGATGGGATTTATCATAAGCCACATAGCTGGAACTTTAAACTACTATCTATGTATCACCCTCAGTGCTCATTTACACTATATAAGAAAGTAATGAAAATATTAAGCTATACATTATCGAACAATATGTGTTCAATCTTTTATTATATAGATATAATATGTCCATATTGTGATATAATCAAGTTATTAATATATCTTGCTATAATTTAAATCACATATAAACATATTACTTTCAATTATATTTACTCTTGGAGTCCAGTACAATGTACGTCACACGCGCATGTTTACAGTGAACAACGTATTCTTGATCAATTTCACACATACGAATGCAAGGACAACAGTTCATCACAACATAGTGTCAACAAAGTCCTGTTCCACGTCTGTCTATATGTCTGTTCGCGATAAGATCAAAAACTACAGAACGCATCTTCATGCCGGTTTTACCAACATATAAAATGATTCTTGGGAAAGGTTTAGGTATAGTTTGTGTTATTATCAGGGCAGGTATTGTCTACTGAACTCGTTAGCTTAATATAAAACAGCTAATTAGTTAGTTATTTGCCTGTAAAATTCCTGTTCAAATATTACTTGTAGTCCGTTGAAGCTGTTAAGACCTTGCTAGGTCAATAGACTAGTCATTTCTAAGAGAAAAAAACCGTTCAAATAGGTGCAGACATTTCGGAGATTACTCGGAACAAATAAACAAACAGACATATCGACAGAATTAAAAAAAAGATGTTGATATTTGTAGCACTGTAGATATATATGTATTCATCAAAAAGTATTTATTTTAATATTATATACACACACTTTATTTTTATTATACATAATATATCACAAACCAAAAATCGGGAACAAAACTAACGTAGAATAAACTTTTTGAGGAGTTTTTGGCGGTATTTCAATCTGTCATGTAGGGGATTTTGTATTCTATTCATAATCTTGTGTTATTTGACTCTACATTGTGTTAAATTGGCGGCGTTTTATGCAATATGGTTTGTTTATTGTGCATATGTGAAATGAATGAAAAATAATACAACGGAGCATGTATTCTGGTCTGAGGTCTTGAAAATTTAGAAGATAAAAATTTACGAAATACTATATAGAAGATTTGGCACTTATACCTTTACATTAACTTAGACATAGAAGAAAACTGGGTAGAGAATACATATGAACTACCCATATTGACAACTTCAGAATTGGCAGTATGGATTAATTCCTACGCCTGTATTGATGGACGAATATTATTACTACTAACCTTTTAGAATAGCAGTACAAAATAGACTTTAAAAATGTTTGCGATAGCAACGTACTACTTATAATCAAAAATTGGTATTGATATTAACGTAGAATAAACTTTTGAACAGGAACACAAAATAAACCCTAATAATATTTCCGATAGAATGTTATCATGTTACCATGGCAACGCATATAATACTGGACTGACACGCAGCAGATGCTCTAAAAATAGCCCGATTTTGAGACATTCTTCATTAGTGCTCTGCTTCTATTGATTTTAACCTGATAATATAGCCATCCTCGATAAATGAACTATCTAACACTAAAAGAAACTTTCAAATCGTAGCGGTAGTTCTTAAGATTAGCACGTTCAACCAAATAAACAAACAAACAAACTCTTCAGCTTTATAATATTAGTATAGATTTCTATTTAGATATCCACTGCATATATTTAGAAAGATGTTCAAAAACAACAAATGTCTGTTTTATCTTTGATAATATTAATTTAATAGTTATACACTATTAATTTCTAAGGTCGTTGAAGAGGAAGCAGCAAAGAGAATAGAGTTGCTTGTCAAGAAAAGAGTAGATGAGGAATTAGAGAAGCGCAAAGAGGAAATTGAACAAGAAGTGGCGAGAAGAGTGGAAGAAGCCAAAAGGAAGATGGAGAAGGAAATGATGGAAGAATTGGAAAAACAAAGAGAACAACAGCGTCATGAGGAATTAACGCGACAGGTAATTGCTGCATTCATACTTCAGTCATGTGTAAGTGCATTATATTGTGCCAATCACACATGACAAGATATTCTGCAATACGAATGTTTATTCTTCTCCCAGCATATGAAACACACTATATCTATATGCAATATCTTTAATCAACATTATTAAAAGAGAAACTAATGAAAATATTATTCCGATCATATCTGTTAAAGGTCCAGTCAGATGTAGTTCGAGTGCTTACAAGAGTATGTTTGTTGATAACTTTTGTAATTATAAATTCACTCACTATGGTTCAATGTTTTTCATTGTATCGAATCTCAAATATCTCGCATTAGAAAAGACATTTAACTTTCGAGGCGATGACGCCGTAAATGTCCTTTTAGTATGAACGCCGTGAATGAACTGGCTAGAAATTTAAAATTTATTCGCTTGACTGTCTTTGGCAGTCACGTAGTGTATAAGTCAGGTCAGAAGACTGATCAAGAGCCCTGAAGCCGTAAGAATTTAATGGAGACGCAGCTTGAGGATCCTGTCTTGAGTGACAAAGGTATTTTTTGAATCTATTTTTTGTATAAATATACATATTACGATTTAATATATAAAATTGTTTTCAAACTGCGTTTGAGATTGTGTACATAAGAACGTATATGTACGGAAATAATGAATGCAAAGTTTTTTGTTTTGTCTAATAATTAAAAAACAATATAATTCCATCGCCATTTTACTTATATGATAAAGGACAGAAAATGTAAGGGATGGAATAGGGATTTCATGTCACAGATTTCAAGGTAAAATTCACTAAATGAGATTATTGGAAAGTTCTGATAATCACTCCATATACAGAATTAGCAAAAAACAATATTCCTAACAAAATAATATAATAAAAGCAATTTTTTTTACCTTTTCTAAATTAAGAAGTATATTATTGAGTTTTACCTTTGAATACCTAATATGTTTTATTATGAAAATATTTGAATATAATAATGAATTTGTACTAGCAGTGGTTTTAACAAAAGTAAATTATATTAACATGCGATTTTTATTATACAGGAGGAGGAAGCTCGTAAAAGGAAAGAACTGGAGGAAATCATGGCGGAAAATAATAGAAAGATTGAAGAAGCTCAACGTAAACTGGTGAGTGTTGGTGATATTTAAATATTGATGATTTGGTGACAGAGGACATGAGCAGTAATAGCTTAGCTTGTTCTGTGGTCTTGGTCACCAACCAGTATTTGTTTTAACTCATCAGAGAGAACACCAAGGTATTTGGCTAAGTTTAGTTTCATATAGCATTATCTTTGTCTATCACAGTCATTGTGCTGTATGATAGAGATAACGCTTCACAAACCCAATGCAAGCCGATCTAATCTGGTCGTATCACCCTTTTCCCCGCCGTGCAAAATTAGATACATAGTAATAGAATTATGAACAGGTGTGAATATGGAACTGACAGTTAATAGAAAAAAGTGAAGACTCTTTGTGGCGACCTCAGGTAGGTCATTATCATGATGATACAGATGCAGTGACAGCACTTTAAATATGTAGTATATATTGAATAAGTATTACAGTAGAAATAAAATGGCATAGTGATTCTGTACACTTTATCTATAGAATATAATGTGTCGATAAAGTAGTGCATTGTGATATAACAATATAATATAAAAATGTACCAGATTAAACAAACCGAAATGAAACAAAATATAAAGACTTACTCTACTGGTTTACTTCACAGGCCGAAGAGAGATTGGCAATGATCGAAGAACAAAGAAAAATAGATGAGGTGAAACAAAAATTGAAAAAAGAACAAGAGAAAAGAGTAAAAGAGGAGCAGAAAAAAATTTTAGGCAAAAACAACTCACGGCCCAAATTATCATTCTCGCTGAAACCTCTTTCATGAGTGATCATTTTCGTTTACTTTAAATGTATAGTGTCAAGCTGCCGGACTATGAAACTTTTTGTAGGCTAAATAACTAAAACACATTCATGATTTAAAGTACAGAACTGTGAAATTTACAAGGGTAGTAGTTACAGAAGTATGAAAGTTACAAAGGAAGTAGTTACAAAAGTATGAAAGTTACAATGGGAGTAGTTACAGAAGTCTGAAAGTTATAAAGGAAGTAGTTACAGAAGTATGAAAGTTACAAAGGAAGTAGTTACAGAAATATAAAAGTTACAATGGGAGTAGTTACAGAAGTATGAAAGTTACAAAGCGAGTAATTACAGAAATATGAAAGTAACAAAGGGAGTACTTACAAAACTATAAAGTCTACAAAAGAGACAAAGTGATTTTTTTTTGCAAATCTGGGAATAGAACCTTTATATTTTGACCACTTGGTTAAAATTGACTGTACCTATCAGGTGACTTAACTACCAATTAATGCACATGAGTATATAAATTTCCGACTATCGCTTATTACTAATTAATTCGTTAGATATACTTTAAAAAATCTTCCATTCTAATAATTAAGTACCTAAATTCATAAAATTACCATTTCAAATCATTAATTTTTGTTGAAGAACTATTACATAATTTTAGTACTCTTTTTGATAATGAAATGGGTGCTTTTTTATTGTAGTTCGATATGATCTTGTGATACGTCATGGTTCTAGTAAGTATATTGTGACATCTTTACATATTGTGTAGATTAAAACTGGTTACATTATCTTTGAAATGGTTTCGTACTTTAATGTCGTTCATATCTTAACACTAAACTACTGACTACAAGATTGAAACTACTGAGTTTCTCATATCGGTCACAAAATACATAAAAAAATTACATCAATTTTCCAGTTTCTTTCATACGAATCTATGCAAAATTTATTATAGACAATTGTGTATTTTGTTGTCCTGTTTTCTGTTTATTATTTTAAAAATAAACCACCATGTTCCAAAAAAACATTCTAAAAATAATTATATTTTCAAATAAATAATGAATATTTTCAAAATGTGTTTATAATAATTTAAATAAAGAATCAATAATTCGTTGTCAACAATGTCACGTGAACCAAGACACCAATCATTGAGCGTGATGTCACAACTTCCGAAACATTGTTCTGATATTTCAAATCTAATATATTCATATAATATAATGGAGTATAGAGGAAAGGAGGATGGTGGCGCTACAGTAGTAACAGGGTTCATTATTGTTCAATTATTCCTACGAATTAAAAAAAAAAGTCAAAAATCACAAACCTCCAATTTAATACCACATTTTCTTACAACAATACGTTCTGAAACACTTGTCATAGTTGTCATTTTTTAAAATTACAAAAAATGGTTTGTAGACTTTTGGCAACAATATGCATTTAAATCCACCGCGCTCGCCCACAGCTGTCGCAGTCAACTCGCGTTATTTTTTTTGCAGTCTAACCTAATCTAACCAAACCGAGACGGAACTGTTTTGTTTTAACGTAAAAATCGTCGAATTAGTAATATGCAAAAATCACCAATGATTGTTCGGAGGTGACACATACTCTCAAATTCTCATGAGACATAACTCATAACCTCAAAACTTTGATCGTGAATATCTTAGTAAGAAAACACTGCCTGCTCTTTTATTCCGGTTTGGTTAGGTTAGACTGCGTAAAAAAATTGCGACCCGGCCACGTCAGCGGTTAGCGACTGCAGTGCATTTAATACACAACTGCCCATTTCTTTAATGAGATAAAATTATGAAATTTTATATTCTATAGGTATTGTATTGGACATATGTTTTAATTTTATATGCAGAAGTACAAAATTATTTCTCAACTATACCTCGACCGCTACTAACCAATGATTATGCTAAGAAAATTCAAATTTCTTCAATTATTTAGATCCAATTCGAAAAGAATGAACGTAAGTACATTAAATATATGTATCGTACATTTAATACGGTCAATATTTTTTAATTAGATTACAACGCACAAGTTTCGCTTAGATTACAATTATCGGCTTGAAAAAATTCGTCGGTATGGAGCGCTGATTACGAAACAATCCGATATCTTCGTAATTAAATAATATCCTTAATATTCAACATTTTAGTTGATATACTTAGTACATATAATTATCTCTATAAGTTATTGTGTCCGGCATAGAAGTATTATTTTTTTGATTGCATAAACAAAATGAGAATGTTATCTGATAAAAACTGTATTCATTTATACGTTTTCGATTTTCAATCCATCTTTAGATATAAGTGTAATGTGTAAATATGTTTTTGAATATAAGATTCGACACCTAGATTACAGACACATAGATAGATTTTATAAAATATGTCTTACAAGTAAAGTAGAAAGGAACACATGATCGTCTGATTTAGGTTAGTCGATTTAACTTTGCGAATAATAGAAACTTGAATGATCATTGACAAAGCAATTAATAACGTAACGAATTAATCTTTCGCAATGGGTAATCAAATTATTCATGATATCATTATTCTGTTGTTCGTATTGTTATTATTGTACGTCTGAAAGTGAGATTATTTCACGCTTACCCATAAAAGCCACTTAGTATATATATAACCCAAGAACCGAATAAATAACAACAGTTATCGTAAAATAATATAACATTATAATTATAACCGTTATTGCCATCAATGGTAATACAAACTAAAAAAAAACGTTTTTGTGATTGGCTATAATTCAAATTTAGTATGGATACAGTTACGCTCGGTGTCCATGAAACAAATGATTAATGGATAAAAGCAGAATACTCCGTGTTGTAACGAGAATTACAAATTAAATAACAGGCACCCGAGAAATATTGACACATGTCATTTTTATCACCGATCGCGTTATTCAAATATAAGTCGTTCATATTAATTATATTTCATGATATCTTGAACAAATTTTATATGAAAAATGTAATTTGTCTAGAACAATAATATTACTATGCTATAAAGCCTCATAAAGACATATTTAGTAATATGTAGCATATTATTTTAATAAATGAAGATCACATCCCAAAGTTTTGTTTTATTTCCGTATGAGTAGCTTAAACTGAGGTATCATAATTATGTGTTTGGTATTTTTTTTAAAGATCTACAATGTTTTCGATTCACCTCAGTGGAGATAGAAACACAAATTATTTTTTAATTAATTAATTTATCGAAGCACGTTAATTTATTCTGACCGATTAATTCTTATTCAATGTGATGGACTATAACGGTTTCTGTAGCGGGTGAACGTCAATTCTATTGTCCTTATACCTATTTTTATTTCCTGACACTCGAGTAGATGTAAAGTTTGAATAGTCCAGTAATACGTTTTCAAGAAGTTAGGAATAAAACGAGCCAACAATTTGTATAAAGTATTTTGTATTTCAAGCGATTCACTTAATTATTTTGTTCCTACATGAAAACATAATTTATTTCAATAGTTCAAATGTAATTTTGAGAGTGAGAATTTAATTGCGATGTGTTTAAAGTAATTTACATTATTATGAATTAAAGAAATGTGCCAAAGAGTTGCTGATGAATATTAATTTATTTAATATTTCAACATTTAATATTCGTACATAATCATATTTTTAATAAAAGAGTTTATTAATCGTAGAAATAATGAGGATTGCCTGTTAACCTTACATTGTGCTAGTATGACTGGACTTTTCATGTTTATTCTAAAATGATCCTATTAAAAATATACTGAATAGCATTTACATATTATTATATAACATACAAAGCACAACATTTACGTAAAACTTGTTTTCGCAACCGTTGACCTTGAATAACTTCAGAAGACACATTTTTGCTTTTGACAAGGCGTGAATGATACATCTGCCAGTGTCTTGCTTTATAAAATCAAAATATCCTTTATTCAATTTAGGCCCTGAAAAGGCGCTTATGAAAGTCAAAGCTGCTACCGGTTCGGAAAAAAACCCATCCATCGAGAAGAACCGACAAGAAACTCGATTTGGTTAATCTGTTCATGGTACATATTTTTGCAAAGCATAAATAGTTACAAAGTCTTTAGTGGATGTACAGAGAGGAGCGTCATTTCTAGACGTCACAATCGTTCACATACTGGTCCACACTTAGATATTAAAACCCACTTGACATGGTTCTTAAACTCGCTATCCGTCAAATCGGTAACCTGTTTTGGGATTTTGTTATAAAACCTAATACTATTTATATTGTTAATACTATTGTTATTGGACTTAGTGAACCTGAAGCATGGAATGACCAACTTGTTGCAGTTTCTAGTATTTCAATTATGTTAGTCTTTTACTTGATCCAGCATACCTAAGTTTTTGCGGACATCCATTAAATTGTCAAAAATAATTGGGTAAGTATAAGTAATAAGGCTACTGACTTGTATAGTTAGAGAAAACATTACGCTAGAATTCATTCCCAGAGATAAAATTAGAGTGTGACGTCAATTTTTGACAATGACTTATACGGGAATAAGTGACCACATTCCACTGCTTGATTCGTTTATACATCCCACCTTATAAAACAACTAGCCTGTGCAGCGACCAATAGTCAACTTGATGCGATGTTATTATTTCTACCTATAAATATGTATACCCAACGTGAATAGACAAAAATTCGGGTTATGTTAAGGGAAAATACGAGGCAAAAAAAACGGCCATGACTTTATACATATATTAATTATTAGCTTCTGTCCGCGTGGAATAGTTACTTTGGGCTAACGCTAACATGCAGCGGAAGCTCTCAAGAGGAAAAAATAACTCCGATTTACAATAATTCTTAAATTCATTAGTGTTCCGCTCCTAGTAGTCTTATGTGATGACATATAGCCTATAAATCTTGCTCGGTAAACGAGCTATATAAGACTGAAAGAATTTTTGAAATTAGACCAATCGTTTCTTAGATTATTCCCTTGCAAAGTCACAATCTTTAACTCATAGTTGACTAGAAATCAAAACAAAAGAAATACCTACTATATCTTCTTAGGTAACATAGATGAAGTTAAAAACGAATATCAATGGACAATTATATTTCTTTGGAAATGGAGATTTATCTAACGCTAGTAAAGCGCTTTTAACATTTGTAAAGACGACCGTGTTTTGAAATATTATAAAGAGGACACTGTTATGCGATTTTTAAGCCATTTTTTATAACAAAACAAACGTATACACACATTGTAGCCACTTAGTTTAATTTCAAAGTCAACTCCTTAAACATGGCTAGCATATAAAGATAAAGAATTTCGAATGTTAAGATTCAATGAAATATCCAATCCGACCTTTTTCGTCGATATTGTTTTTTTTTTAAAACAACTATGATATTTAATACAATATCGAAAATCGTCTTTATACGTTTGCTCAACATAAAAATCAAATGAATGCGTTTGCCAGAGATTTAAATTTATCTAACAAAGATCTGTAATATTAATGCATTTCCATATTAATTAACTACTTCTTGGAACATGATCTGTGTTAAAATTGTCTGTTTTGTTTAATGTTTTTGCTAATTAATTATTGACAAAAGCTACTATTTTTTAGCAACGTAACACTTTATATAAGGTACTCTGTGCGTAACACTGCCTTTTTTACTACCATAACACTAAAAGACACGTCATTCGTAGAAATTAGGAATTTGTTCATTTACGGCTTGCCAATTTATGAAGCATTCCCCAAATTACATGGTATTTTAAAACTATTGGGGATTTAATTGTGTTTAAAAATATCTGGATAAAATGCGGGGATTTTAACGTTTTGCTGTTTATTATTTCTATACCTCATAGTTATGAGTTAATTACTATAGTTTTCTGTTAAATAGCAGTTAAAATGACAAAATATTTGTTGCTGACACTTTTTGGAAAATCAGATACTACATATGTATATTGTATTACATAAGATAAACATTCGGCAAATCTTCTTTTCATTAGAAGATCAACAGTTTTATAATCAAGTTAAACATTGTTCTACGGGATACAATAATCGATTTCTATTTGTGAAATAGCAAGAATCTAAAAGAATATAATAATAGATGGCATTTTGCATAGAATAATAAAGTTACGAGCAGTTCTGTAAGTTGATTCACAATTTTTATGCATTATAAATGTAATATCCAAGGAAAATTTGAACATCAGAAGGTAATTTGTTTGGATTGTAGACCTTTAAAAACCCATATACCTAATAATATTAATATACCATGCATATAGGAAGTTGTTTAAAAATTATCACAGAATATTTACAGCACGAGTATTTAAGGCTTACAAGTGTTTTTAAAATTTAATCTTTGAAGGTAATAGTAAATACAAATGGTAAATTTTACAAAGAAATATAAAAAAAAAGATTAAAAAGGCAAGATCTTACGCGTATAAAGATTGTATTATTTATTTATAGTTATTATAGTTTTGAGATAGTGAATAAATAACTAACTACGTCAGATCAAAGAAATTAGTCTCCATATTAACCATCGAAATAAACTAGTTATACTAACGCGTTGATATTTTAAATACACTTTTTGTCAAATGCGATCATTACATAATATCGATTACATAGATCTTTTATTTCAAATCTAGATGTAGAGGGTTTATGTTGAAACTTATTTCAATCATATTAATTTATTATTAAAAGTCGTTTTTGCCTTGTAAATAATATGTGGTCAAACAGGACATTTTATTACCCAAATTTGGGAGATCTAACCCTGATATATAGGGAATTTGAGTACATGACTTGACAACGCTCATTCTTCTTCATCAACAATTTGTCGTTTTTGTACATCTAACACGTAGTGACGTTTAGAGTTTTGGCTATACGATCAAATATGTGTTTATAATTAACCTGACAGCTTTAATAAATGTTATAGTTTTGTTGTTGGTTATATTATTATAGTTAAGGTACAATATTTACAATGACTGAATTTGTGAAAGGTTTATTATTAACAGTTCTTTCGGAAACTTGTTACAATGAATATTTTATGAAGTATAATTTTCTTGATGGTATGTAATAATCAGTTTTATTATTATGATATAGATAATACTGAATTTATAATGATACTATTTGTATTTCCAGTGCCCTGTTTCAAAGCTACGCTAAGCAAAGGTCTAGGAATTGGTATAATCGCCGGCTCCATACTGGTGAAAGTGCCCCAGATTTTGAAAATTTTGAATAGCAAAAGTGCTGAAGGAATCAATATATATGGAGTATATTTAGAGTTGTTTGCTATAACAGCCAATTTTGCTTACAGTTATGTTATGGGATTTCCTTTTAGGTAATAATTGTAAATATGTTAGTATATAATAAAAGAAAAATAGTTATGTAAAACTTTATAAGTGTAAAGTGCAGGCAGAATAATTGAATACCGTTTTCGTTGGTCTAGGTGAATACTGTATTTAGCCTGTTTCTTGAAAGACCACATAAGAACGTGCATTTTATTAATAATGTTGAAAATCCATCAAAAGTACATAATTCATTTTTGTGGGTTACAGTACTTGAGAGCAAATCCTTCCTCTCCATAACATGTTTCTGTCTTAGACAATATTGTCAGCTGATGCGATACTATAAATCCTAGTAGTACTTTTTTACATATATTCACTTTTTATATGTTGCTTAAATTACGCTGTTTCAGTGCCTGGGGTGAGGGTACATTCTTAGCAATACAAACTGCAATAATTGCAGCTCTTGTATTACATTATGGAAAGGCATCAGCAAAAGCTGCTGTATTCTTAGCCACATATGTTGGGATTGTATCAGCGTTGATTAGTGGGTTTACTCCAATAGATGTCTTATGGACAATGCAAGCCATCAATGTTCCTATTATCCTTTCAGCAAAGGTATTTAACAACTCTGAATATTTTAATTATAATAACATAATTGCTTGATTACAATTTAATGTTTTAGTGACCTCTTATAATGCATTCTAAAAAAAAAAAAAATTTTTACTGTTTTGTATGAATCACAAAAAAAAGCAGAACTTTAGCAAATATAATGATTAACTATAGATACATTGAACTTTTAACAATGAAATAGAGATTGTTTTTTATTGATTGATGGTAGTTTTGACATTCCTAAGTCTAAATTGAATAAAGTATTTTTATTTTAAAATAGCCTCATGAGACCAAATATCTGAACACAAGTCTCCAATGTTTCTACTATTATCTAGGTAAGATGATTATCACAATACTGCTTGTGAGAATGTTGAGAGATTATACCTTGATCTGTGATACTAAATATCTGAACAAACTTTTTAGTTTTATTTATTATGTATGCTTAGATTCAATTACACACCATCCTTGAACTTGAGACATGATAATTTGATCCAGCAGTGTGAACTTAATACAATAACAAAAAGATAATTAATGTTAATAAATTACAATAACAAAAAAATAATTATCAAAGCCCTTTTACCTGAGTTATAATTTCCTCAGTTATCATTCACTGCTGTGCTTGAAGTGTTCACATTTAGTAGAATGAGTCTATGCTAAAATTTATGTGCATACAATTTAGTATGTCCTTAATTATAAAATATGGCTTGATTGGAATTCAATGTATTGACACTATGACAGGTTAAAGCAGCATTATTATGAAATAAGAATTATAATAAGATAATATAATATATTGAATTGTTTCAGTCAATTCAAGTCGTAACAAACTATAAGAACGGCAGTACAGGCCAATTGTCTGCTATAACATGTTTCTTACTGTTTGGAGGCAGTATTGCAAGAATATTTACATCAATTCAAGAAACTGGAGATCTCATCATTATAGTAACGTATTGTGTGTCTACAATAGCAAATGGTGCTCTGGTAGTACAACTTTTATGGTATTGGAATGTAGATAAGACTAAAACTAAAAACAAAAAAAAGAAGAAGCACGCCTAAATTTATTATATTGTCAGGGTTTGTGGGAACAAATAAATAATTTATGCAAAACCTTGTTTTCTTTTAATTACATGGAAGTGTAAATGAAACACTGTTAATATATTAATGGCGTTTATTGACTTGTCAGTTTCACTTAGAATAAACTAGAAAACATTATACTAAGATTCATTCAAGACAAGTACACATATAATTAATTACTTATTTGGAATGAGGTCCATTTGAAAAAGCAAGTTTGTTTAAACATCCTGTAACCATTGCATCATAGTCAAAGTGCAAAACATATATAAAAAAAAAATTCCTCACAATTAAAACATAACTACCTACATATTTACAGCTAAAATTAATTGTAAGCATACTGGAGACAATTTTAAATGCCAGAAGTGAATCATGAGACCTGAATCAAATTATTATTTATTGGAACACAGTTATAATCCAGTTACAATCTAAAAACAGTACACCTTGAAAAAAAAAAACCGTGAAAAATTACATTATAGTGATACACTGATATAGCACCCTAAATCAGTAACATATACACTAAGGATTACACTAAATAGTCGACACGCAAGTCAAATCTATTCTTTGGGTGGTTCCTCGATGGGTTTTTCTTCGGTGTGTGTATTTCTTTCTGGTTCGTTACCGTCAGCCCATTTACCGTCGTATTCCTTTCTGTCCACATATCTTTCCTCTTCGTATTCACCTTCACTGCGATGGCTGTCGCGTCCAGAGTAACGCGAGTAGCTGTAACGTCATAGCATATCAGATAAACATGTGTAAACCTTCATTTTAATCATTGGAAACGTATTAATCTGGCACTATATCACAGATCCTTATCGACGTGTTGATATTGTACAGTTATTTTTTGCCAAGAAATAAAATCAAAAGTACTTTAATTCAATTTAAGTCCTGAGGAGGCGGCTTTTTATGAATGTCAAAACTACCATCGGTACAGAAAACGAAAACTACTTAGTGATCGAGAAGAACCAACAAAACTCGATCTGATTTATCATTTCATATATTTTTTTAATGTAGTTACATTAGTTTTTACTGAATGCACACAGAAAGGAGTCATTTCCAGAAATAACCATCATTCACATATTGAACCACCCTATAAATAGCCTTTAGATAAACTCAGGGTTTCGCGTCAGTGACATGCTAGAAAGCGTGATCTACACTATTGCACTTAATTCAGAATATCGAAGCGTAGTACAAGCGTGCCTACATCTAATATCGATATTTTGTATTGAGACTGTGCAGCCGGTCATATGTTACATTAATTAATAAACTATACAAAAATACATATAATTTGTTTCGATTGCCAATAAAGGAGTAATAATTACAATTTACAAATTATGAAATGTAAATAATTAATACTGATACAACAATTTAAATTATAACAAAGTTGTTGTATTAACTTAAACACTAAAATACTTATAAATACCATTTAAAATCAAATAAAATATACTTTATTCAGTTTAGGCCCTATTATGGTTCTGAAAATAACCCAGTCATAGAGAAGACCCGGCAAACTCGATTGGGTACATTCTTTTAACCTATATATTTACAATACATCATACAAACGTTTTTAGTGGATGCACAGAGAGGAGCCAGTTCCAGACATATTTGTTTACATATTGATTGACACTTGCCTTTTGACACCAAAACAAGATTACGTGGCGCTTAAACTTACAATCTGTCGAATCGGTAACATGCTTATTTATTTAATTATCCATACCTATCTCCCCTGTCCTTATCTCGTCTTTCAGGGCTGTAGGACCTGGACCTGCGCGTCCTGTCGGGGCTGCGTGACCGTGAATATCTGACTGCTCGTCTATCTCTGAAGTCGCGGAACCCGCCTCTGTAACAATACAAATAGCTTTCACATTAAATACGTGTATTTTAAACGATTGAAATAAGTCCAGAGTATAGGACCTCTAAATATTTTAACGGATCTTTTTTATTTGAACTCACTACACTATTGCCCTTGCAAGGTCTTTACAGCTTCACCAAACTAATCTGGCATATATGTGTTGTCACATTTCAAAATAAGCTAAATCTAATTTCCGCCCTTTCTCATATTTTAGATTATTTTTGAAGATGTTAAAATTTTGTATAAATAGAACATGATTATATAAAAAAAAAACTTATGGATGGCAATATTTGAACTTCCTTCTTGGTGCATAAAAACTGGACATTTTAAAATTGGAAATAGCTTATTTTAAAATGCAACCAGTCATTTATTTCCTATGACAGGAAATTATTCTTATATTACCTGTACAAATTAATTCCAATGTTTCCCTTTGATGGCTCACAATTTTTATGTATGTCCTTTACATAATCCATATAGTATTATAAACGTGTATATTGTGCGTTAAATAATATTCACACATATGTACAGTGTTTTTTTTTTATCTTATTTATACGTTTTCCCTTCTGGTGAGGTAGTAAGAGCACGTCTACATTTTAATACTATATTGTGGGCGTGTTAAAATAATAACAATGCATAAGAATTTGTATAAACTAAAAAAAAAAACTTTTCATTTCTATCGTGTGGTCACATGAGCACTTTCAATTTTTTTTTAAATCGAATCTTCGAGCGTCTCCTGAAAGGTCGTCTTGGCCGCAATATCCGTATATACGCATAGTCATTAGTGTAAATTAAAAAAAAAAAAAAAAAAATTTTCACTTCCATCATGTGGTCACATGAGCACTTTTTTATTAATCGTATCGTCGAGCGTCACCTGAAAGGTCGTCCGCGTCCGCCGCCGCGCCTCGGTCTGAAGGGTCGGCCGCCGCGCGTGCGATTGTCGCGCCACTCGTTCCCGAAGCGCCGTCCGTCGTCGCGCCTGAAGTCGTTCCCGCCGCGCCCGCGCCCGCGCCCGCCGCCGCCGCCGCCGCCGCCGCCGTTGTACGTGTTGAACCGCGGCCGGTAGTACGTGCCGCGCTCGAACCCGCCGCGACCGCGCCAGTTACCGCGACGGACCACGCGTCTGTACCTACATAAATATACAAACAACATAAATATCATAATACATTACATTTCAATCTACCTGTGCCTATGATTTTATCTGCATGGAATCTTATACAAAAGAGAAAGAAAAAGTGATCAATACATTTATTTATCTCATTGTATTAAGACAATTTACTATAGGCAATACAATGTGTAATGATTGTCTGGGATTTAAATGTTAAACAACACAAAAGTGCAAGGAATCTATGTAGCTCTGTTTGGATCAAATTTTCGTTACATTTTGGTATACGTTTGCTATGCACTCTATACAGTAATTATAAATTATAAAATATTAAATGAATACAAACTACACTGGAAATTGTACCAGTTTTGAATTTTGGTGGTATTGTATGCATGAATGTACCCGAATTGAGTAACTACTCTTACTAGTTATTAATAGGTGGTAGAGCTCCGCTGAAGCTATTTTTGGTTTCAGCATGAATGGGTCGGCCCCTCCGGAGTAGTACCACCCCTCTCACAGATAACCGACGTGAAATGACAATCCCTTCCTCTATCCTGCTTTCCCTTTCCTTCCCCAACCCATTCTCCCATATACAGGCTGGCAACACACTTGCAACGTCCCTGATGTCGCTGGTATCTATGGACGGTGGTGATCACTTAACATCACGTGACCCACCAGTTCGTTTGCCTCCTTTGATATTATAAAAAAAAACTGACTACTGAAAGTCCTCATCATTGGGTTATCGAATTAAAAAGAGCAATTGTTAGCTTGCATTCTTTTAATTTCAATGTTCCCCATATTCTCATATCTTTGGTGCAGATTAGCGCGCAATAACTAGCTCGTCGTTCATACATCACACTTTCATATAATTATTTGGTTACCATGCTTATTCTGCCTTACATGCCTACATTGTACCCTTACACTTATATTAATTACGTATAAAACAAATAAAGATAAATTAAACAATGAGTGATATAAGATGATTAAGGTAATAAATAAATCAAGCTATGTATATAGTTCATACCTGGCTGTAACTATGTAATAAGTGTTTTTTTTTTTAACTTTATTTTTGGGAATAAATCTTTTAGATTATTACTGCCATTGTCGGGTAGTCAATAATATTATGTGTCGCGCGATGACTTCAATATTAAACGTCGCGTGAGCCAATATTCTAATAAGATGGTAGATCCCTATAACCTTCCAGGGAGTTTTCGTGGCATCTCAGAATTTCATGCTCCGTGTGGTATTATTTTCCATTCACTTCACTTATGCACAATAAACAAACTATACTACGTAAAACACCAAATTTACAAAATATAGAGTCAAACGACATAAGATTATGAATAACATAAGAAACACACTACATGACAGGCTAAAATCTCACCAAGAACTCCCAAAAGTGTTGTTAAACTTTTTTCGGAAAAAAAAAAAAAAAAACACATAAGATAATGACCTGGATCCGGAGCGGGATCGGGAGCGGCTGCGCGTGTAGTATGAGCGCGAGGCGTCGGAGCGGGACCGCGAACGTGGGGAGCCGGAGCGACGGCGCCGCGACTGCACCGACCCGCTGCCCGACGAGCCGGACCGCGAGCGGGACCGCGACCGCGCGCGGTACTTGCGGGAACGGGACCTGTAACAACACAAACATACCACAATAAAAAAAATAACCCTTATTTAACCAAAACTATATTACAGGGCATCAAAATACAACTGTATATCCCCCACACTAGGAACTAAATCCTGTATCACAGCGAATCAACCAAAAAAAAAATCAACCTCATCAAACCCACTTTCCTAATTAATTCTATGCGTATAATAGGGTTTTATCTAGACAGACGAGGCAACTTGCCTACCGCGTTGTTGTTATCAAAAGGTTTATTTATTTACAGATGTGGATACTAGTCAACAACAATAACGTATTAATATTTTTCTATGAATTATTTTCGATCAAATTTGGGTCTTGACTCTTCACTGAATAGAATGTAAAAGTATCACTTTATAACTCTAGATATAAAACTTCAGATCTACATATATTCATAAATAGTATTATATATTATAGTATTATATATATTATACAAAATTTATACCTCCCTATTATAGTGGCTTATTTGTTTGATAAAGTAAATAATAAAATGCAAAAAATTTATATATGTGTGTATATTGAAAAAAAAAAAACTATTAATTCGAAGAGAATACTATAAGAACAGTGTGAAACTTAATTACTGATATTGGTGATGAGTGTCATTGAGTGTAAATGTACCTAAAATGTGAAAAAAAAAAAAAACAAAAAAATAGTAACCTGGATCGGGATCGCTTCGGCGAGTGCCTGTCCCCGCTGGAGGAGCGCGAGGAGAGCCTGCGCGGGGAGGGCGGGGAGCGCGGCCTCCGCCCCGTGGGTGAGGGCGGCTTGATGCGCGTCACGAACTGCTCGGGGCGGCCCTCGCCCACGCTCACCGGCGTCTCGCCCTCCTGAGCCAACCGGAACGAACCGAACTTATCCAGCACTATATTACCCTTGCGGACCTATAAAACATACCTATATATTATACGAAACGTATACGGGGACAAGTTTTCAGCTTGCCTCGGATACCACCAACCAAAAATTTTGCCACCAGTAAAGTGTCCATCTAATATTAGTAACATTACCTAAAGTTTATAACATACATAAAAATAATCATCAATAATCAATATAAATGGTATATACATTTACGTAGTGCATTTATTGGTGTATATGACACGATAAATGTATACAGGATGTAACACTCAATAATCCATAACTCTGTATTGGCAATCAATCTTTTCGGATCCACCCTCGTATCGCGTATTTTCTGTTTTCGGAGTATTTTCCATTGTGCGATGACATTTGATGATATAAATTGGTCTAACATAGCACGGCTTTATTGTTTGAAAAAAAAAATGAATAAAAAAAGGAAATAATTGAATAGATTTTCTGTACCCATTTACAGGAAGTAGTATCTGTCTGTTCACCTTAAAAACAAAAACTACTGAACAGATTTTCATGCGGTTGTCACCAATAGATAAAGTAATTAGTGAAAAATTAATGGAAAAAGTATTCACTTATCTAATAAGATAAAACAATTAAATAAAAACATCAAAAAGTGAAAAAACTCCATGGTAAATTTTTTCCCATTCATTTACCATGGGGTTTTTCATTTTTATTAAGTTATTTAATAAACAAAAAAAAAATTAATTACACTAAAAAGTGAAAACCTCCATAGTAAGTAAATGGGAAAAATATTAAGTTCTTCAAGAAAAAAAAACGATAAAACAAAAAAGTGGAAAAAACCCAATGGCAAATAAATGGGAAAAGTATTGTCATTAAAGCATGGCTAAACGGCATCGGATCTCTTTTATCTTTTCCTAGACTTAATTTTATAACTCCATAATTGTTTGTATCTTCGGTTTATTTTATATCAAATGAGGCAAACGAAAAGGTGGATCACCACCGTCCATAGATACTAGCAACCCCAGGGGAGTCGAAAGTACCTTGCCAGTCTGTGTCAGATATATATAATCCAAATACAATACAATCCATGATTTGCATTTTTTTTTAAATAGAGTTTATATAAATACAATCTTAATTATAGGTGCTTAAAGTGTATTGTACGCTAAAATAAATAACGTAATTAATTGTAAAAGCTAAAAAAAAAAACAAAAAAGAAAAACATTATTAAAACGTTATTGTATTATTGTTGTTGACTGGTATCCACATTTGTAAATATATAAATAAACCTTTTGATAATAACAGTACGGCAGGCAAACTAAAACCTTATAGTACATAGATAAGTGAAGAAATGGTATAGAATAAATTAGGAAAATGGGTTAGTTTTTTTTTTTTTTTTTTGGTAAATAATATATGAATTTACCGGAGGATGGTGCTGCGAGTCAGGTCCCGGTGGTTCTGGTTCCCGTTTCCCTGGAGGCGGTGCGGTCGGGAGCGGCGGCGGTTCCTTCATTGCCATAGCTCGACGTACGGACACATTTTTATCCGTACTCGTAGGAGACGGCTACAAACAAACACAAAAATAGACGAAATAATACCAAAACAGAAATATGATAAATAAAAAGAGTAAATATTACTAAGAAGAAGGAAGAAAGAAAAAGTTTTTATAGTTGGAACACATCATGCTTCATCACCTTCTTACCCTTATCTCACTTAGTAGGGTCGGCACAACATGTTTTCTTTTGCACTCTCCCATACAGTCCACACCTTTTTCGGTCTTTCTCTACTCCTATATCCATCTACCATCATACTCAAAACTTTTCTAGTTTCATAATTTCCATTTCTCTTCGTGACATACTCAAACCATGCTAACCAATTACTCCTCAACTTCTCTGTCACTGGTGTTATTTTCAAGTTTCCTCTTATATACTCATTCTTAATTTTATCCATTCTATTTTTTCTCTCATCCGTCGCCCAGAACTTAAAAGCGTACAACGTGACTGGTTTTATTCCTCACGTCTTTGTCTATGCAGGTGTCGTTTACATAACACATCTCACACACAAAACATACACACATATGACTAACACTTTTAGAAATGCAGACAACACCCCCATTCATCTACATGCTGCAGTACAACCGAGTGGTACTATAGCTCTGATATTCATTGGGAGGCTCTTTAGCAATGAATGGAAGTGTAGTCAGTGTTTTAACATAAATATTACACAACTCATTAGATATATAATAATAAAAACAATATCAAGAGCAAGATGGTTTTCAAATTTCATATCCAAAATTATAAGAGAATGTTTAAACACCCACCTTCGGATTATCTTGTGAATCTTCAGAGCTCTCATCAAAAGCATAGCGCTCCTTATAGGCTTTTGATGTCGGCGTGTCCTTCTTCTTGACTCTAGCGAAAAGAAAATACAAAAATTTTCATATAAAACGAACATTTTTCTCATAAATTTTCATTATTTTAAAACTATTCACTTATACAAGTTGTTAGTACTTCCATGAATCAAAGAGTTACAAATGTGGATACTAAGAATGTATTCCTCAACTACACTGAAAACTATCAAAATGAACTTTCATGAGTTTGGGGATTAGCCAAAAAATGGATAAATTACGATTGACTCTCTTCATTTGGATAACCCTTCAAATTTTTATTTAGATAAAAAAAACAATAACAAATTGAAAAACTATGCCATTTATCCTTTCTTAAATGAAGATAATTGTGTTTTTTTTTTTAAATTGGTATTAATTCTGTTTTCATTATTTTTCTTCCCTCCCCAATGTAATTATTGTTATTGGTTTATTTAAGAGGGGAAAAAATATAGTATGTACAATATATAAAAAGGAAAAAATGTAGTATGTACAATAT
>JACEII010000008.1:597465-658384 GCA_014332785.1 Antheraea mylitta | reverse complement strand
TAGTATGTACAATATATAAAAAGGAAAAAATGTAGTATGTACAATATATAAAAATTTCAAGAGTTCGTAGTTTTAATGACTCCAATCTAAAAACAAATCATTACAGGGTTACCTAAATGAAAAAATCAACTTGGTGGTAAATGAACAAACAACACATTAATTCTCATTGCTGTATTAAGTTAGTACTCTGTCATGATACACTGGACCGTACTCACCGTCAGGTGTAGTGCAGTCATTTTACCGAGATATACCTAAACAAACTATAAGTAAATTCGTTTGTTAGGTGTTGTTATTAATTTTGTTTTTTGTTACTAACGATTCCTTGACGGCGTTCATAGACATCTTCCATTTTGGTTTCTCGAGAGGCGGCGGCGGCACCTGGTCGATGGGACTGAGCGAGTTCCGTACGTCTCGCTTGCCCAGTACTTCCTTCTCGACCATCACGTGGTAAGCGCTCAGTTTCGACTCTAGCTCTTCGAGTCCGTGCATATCGTCCATCATCCTAAGCACAACAAAATCCAACATGTCAGTTCCGTCTTCACTCCTGAACAAGGAACTACTTCTTCCACCTAAACTATATTATCACAACAGCTATAGTAGCGGCACGCTATAATGGCCGTTTTAACGTTTGTCCGCCTATTCGTTAAAATGCACAACTATCTTATAAAAAGAAATCAGCTGTTCTTTATTGTCAATTCTGACGGTAATCCTAAGACTTATCAAATATATGATTTTCGAAAAAAAAAATTGTACTCTGATTTCTACATTATATATATATATATAGTGTGTATCTAACTAGACTACAATATGGCCCAGTGAACAATTATTTCACGTTTTTACTTTATAAAAAAGTAAGAGCGTTTGACAGAGTCCCTACAAGTCCCAAAACATGTTACCGATTTGCCGGACTGCAAATTTAAGCGCCACGTCAAGCGGGTGTTAGTGTCAAAAGTAAGCTGTAAGCTATTGTATGATGTATTGGAAATATATGTAAAAAAAAGTATCCGATCGAGTTTCTTGCCGGTTCTTCTCGATGGCTGGGTTGTTTTCCAAACCGGTCGTAGTTTTTGACATTCATAAGCGCCTTATTAGGGCCTAAACTGAATAAAGAATTTTTGATTTTGAATGGATAATGATTACTAGTTACTTATTTACAACCAAACTAGGTATTTATATTTTTCAAATTTCAAAGTTATAATAAGTTATATTAAATAATAAGTTATATAGGATCACTGAGCAGCTCAACTATGACCTTAGGCAAACTCGTGTCAGTACTTACCGGAAAACAAAGCAGTATTTGAGTAAATTCTTTTCAAAAATTAATTGACATTTCATATCACTTTAGCAGTGTGTCAAACTGGCCATTATAGCGTGCTGCTATTATAACAATATTATGGATCGGTTGAGTAGTTAAGACGTGAGAGCGAAATAAACAAACTCACATACACATTTACGATATATTTTTTTATTTAGTTATTATTATTACATATATTATTCTATTGTTCATTATTCCTTGTACCTTTATAATTATTGACAATAATATCAATGGAAAAAACGTGCCAACAAGTAAGCATGATTCAACAACTGATAGCTTAGAAAGTGAAGCAATCACGTCGTTCATATTCAAAGTTACGACACAAATGACGAATATTAATTTAATTACTGTGCCAAAACTACAAATTTCAATACCATACAAAACAGCAATTACTGAATAGCAGAATAACTGATAACAGTTTATAACAACCGTCTTAAAATAACGACAGCGTAAGTACACGATAAACAATAACAATTAATTATTGTGCTCACGACTCCTGACAAAAATTATACATGACATTGTTGTATAAATATATATTTGATTAATTTCGGCAAAATGACTGTTCCGCACCTGATTTTAGGTACAGTTAGTCCAGACACCGATATTGACTTATTATTTAATTAAATCATATATAATTCTATAAATCATACCTGTTGTCTTTATGTTTTCTCTCGTATTCGCCGTCAGAACTCATGTCCCGTTTTGCTTTCCCTTTCAATTCTTTCCTGTAAACGATAGTTCTATTTATATGATGTGTAAATATGAATTCTAGTGATTTATATATATGTATATATACAATAATTATTGTGTGACATATTCATGAAATACTACGGTTAGAGTAGTGAAAATTTGCATGCAGGTTTCTTTTACACGGTATGATATATATATATATAGTGATAACAATTATTATGAAAAACCATAATAAAATCCTTTTCTATCCTATAAAGTCATAAAATGAAGAGTCAAAAATAAGTTCGTAAAAGTACTAATTATATGGGTGTCATTAGATTCAAAATGAGCTATATCCAATTTTAGCCGTTCCTAATATTTTACGTTATTTTTCAAGATCTTCAAATTTTAATTTTGTAAAATATGAAGAAAAAAAAAAAACGAAAACCTATAATATATACCTATAGTATAAAGATTGGAAATATTAAAAAAATTAAACATGTTATATGAACGATTAAAATAGCATTTAATACATTCTGAAATGTACAGACACATATAAAGTAATTATATATACCTTATAGCGTCCCGTAATTTCTTATCTCCAATGTTCTCCATATCACGCATATTGTATTCCTGATTGTGAGCCGCAGTGCGAGCCAACTTGGACTTTCTCTTTTCTTCTCTTTCTTGTTCTTTACGTTTGCGTTTAGATTCCTTCTTCTTTTTCCTTGAACAAGCAAAGATAACATGAAAACAAAGATCATGAACAAGGAATCCTACCCTACATGCGTGAATTTGTTAGACTCTCATCCTTAAATACTTAACCAAATATGATGACACACATTTTCAGAGGCACAGAAAAGGATATAGGGCACCTTTTATTCAGAAACGGATAGGTCAAATCTACATTAAAACTAGTGAAGCTGTAGGTAACATCATGGTATCTTAATATATAAAAATCCAGTGTCATGATGTTTGTCCACAATGAATTCTGAAACTACTCAACCAATCTTCATGAAAATTGAAATGTATGTATAATTTGATATAACTGGAGAGATAGGATTATTTTATATTTTGGTTATAGACCTCAATTTATTTAATTACAAATTAAATGATTATCAATGTTGATTATTGTTATTAATAGTAAATTGCATCAGTCTCGAACAGATGGCGCTTTAAATTAGTTTGTAAACCGAAAACTGTATGACCGACTGTTATAGATACTTCATGTTCATTTTGGAATTTAAACCTACACATATCACCCCCACGCACGTGCACGCATACACACTTACACATGAAAGTGGAAGGTTTTGTTTCTTTCCCTTATCGAACTGAAATAGTTTGGAAAATTATCTGATACGAAATATATATAAGAGTTGTTGAGGTATGTATGCTTGGTACACATATATGCTGCAACAACTCATATATGTATGAATAGTTATCTTAGGTCAGCTCAGATAGGTCGCGAATTGCATGTATCAGGCAACAGCCCAAGTCGAGGTGTGCCGTGCACCCTTGACCTAGTTGCCCAAATAGAATCGGACGAGTGCCGCAAGCACTCGCCTTAGTAGTCCGGTGAAGCTGTTAAGACATTGTTGGGTCAATAGCGTTATCAGTTAAAAAAGAAAATTAAACCACATTTTAATTTTGGAAATAATTTTAATTCCATATATAATAATTATGTCACAACAACGCATGGCTGGGTCAGTTAGTAAGTTATATGTTTACAAAATACTTATACATTCAGATAAATGGTAGGTGTACTTACTTGTCTTTTTTCTTCTTCTTCTTTTTCTCATGTTCAGCGCCCGGTTGGGGTTGCTGCCCGAGCTCTTGCATCTTACGATTGCGTTTGTACTGAGCAGTCTCTTCCAGGAAATTACGTACTTTATCCTCGTAGTCTGAATCTTCTTTGGTCATTTCTAAGAATTTTCGCACCTGCCGAAAGAATATGGAAAAATTTAGTTTAGACGAACATTAAAAATAATGTAAAATAATTGCTGTTGGATATAAAAAAAAAAACACAAATAAAGTATTCATTAAATATGACATTAGCTTAAAATAAAATGCTATAAGAGAGTGGTAGCTAGTTGAGAGGGCATTAGAAAAAACCACCACAATATAAAACTGCATTATCATGATTCTATTCTTCACTTAAAGTATCTCAAACTCATTTTAGAGTGAATATACATTGATTAGTTTCTGAACATACTACTGAAGAACTGTGATGTTTTCGAGTCTTGGGCTTTTGGTGAAGGAAGACATCCCGATATAGTGGTAGATTTTTTTAAATCCACTGAACTGGTTACCACCCTCAAATTGAGAATCTGTTGCCCAGCAAAGTGTGTTCTGACAGCTGCACTCAGAGCCAGTTCCTTTTGATTTAGCAGTGTTTATTTTTGAGCACATATTTTAACATTATGTCAGAATGTGGTCAAATATTAAAATTTGTTAAGTATAGCTTTAGGTTTATCTGAGCCTGTTTATATCTAACAAAATAGAGAGGGGTGTAGATAAGGGTGTTAAAAAAATTGTTCTCAGATCCAGACTCAAAAGATTCATTTCAATGCCAAAATAATCGCTAAAATTGGTATTGATTTATGATTAACTCGTCTCTATTACACAATTGGTATATTGCGTTTTGTATTTGTATGCAAATTTGTGTTCTGTGCAAGTATATTGAGAGGGATTAAAAAGTTTAATGAGGACTGTATGAACGTTTGGCAGTTTGTAGGTTGAATTAAGTTATAGTGTAGTGTAATATAGTTCATATGAGTTTGTCAATACTTAACATTAGGTAGTTTGTAGCGTGTTCTGAGTTATAGTATTGTGTAATGTACCTATTTGATTTTGTCTATACTTACCATTAGGTTGTATTGTTTGCATGATTGGTAGTTTCTAGGATGTTTTCGGTTATACTATAGTGTAATTTTTTCCATTTGTGTTTGTTTATACTTAATATTAGACAGCATTGTATGAACATATAGTGGTTTGTAGGATTAAAGAAATAGCTTCTAAAATTCTAGTCTGTTTGTTTGTGAGTTTTTACACGGTGGTCTCAAACACTTCGCTAAACTTAGTACTTGTTACATTTCAACAAGTTAACAAACAAAAAGTGAAGTTAATTGAAGTAACACAACTTAGCTGAAATTTTTGTTAATTATAGTTTGAAGAATAATAATAGGAAGTTTATACCTCATAAATAAAATAGGTGATAATTTAAAACTGTAATGTTGTGTGATATCGTGTGGTGTTGTCTGGTGTGGTATTGTGTGGTGTTATGTAGCGTGATGTGGTGTGGCATTGTGTTGTGTGATGGGGCGTTGTGTGGTGTGGAATTGTGTGGTGTGATGTGGCATTGTGTTGTGTGATGTGGCGTTGTGTGGTGCAGTTGGTTGGTTACCTTGAGCTCGTAGTCGATGTCGCCCTGTGAGCGCAACGGTGCGGACGCGGAAGCGGGTGCGGAGGCGGGCGGCGCGGCGTCGTCTGGTGGCGGCGGCGGCGGCTGGTACCCGTACGGGTGGTTGAACTGCGAGTTGTGCGTGCGCGAAGCGGACTCCGCCTCGCCGAGCATCGCCATACGCTTGCTCAACGGCGACAGCGACCGCTGCCGCTTGTGGTTGGAGTGGGAGCGACGCTTCTTCTTTCTGTTCGGTCCTTCTGAATCTCCATTTTAAATTACAAAATAAAATCATCATTAGCTTTACTTTATCAATCCATCCTAATTATTATCACAAACATGAATACAATCAATAATCTTTTTTTATTTAGAGATAGCTTGTATAACTCTTATAACTGTTGGTTTTCCAAAATTTAAAACTTAATTTTTGGTAATTGAAGCAAAATACTATGATTGCACTATACCAAGCATCAGGACTAGAACAAAGTGCACTGACATCCAAAAACAATGATATCCATAAATAGGTTTACGATATATTGTCACCACTGTTACATCGGCTTTCAAACCTTTTAGGAGTTTGAAATGAACTGGTTGATCTCAAAACATGACAAACAAAAACAATCACTAAAAGAGGTTTATCACCATGTGCAGTATGGTTGTGTAGTACAAAGTAAATAATAAAAATTGTAGACAATTTACACTGTTTGTCTGAAATTTAATCCATAATTCCTAAACATGTTTGTCACAATTACTTCACAAACAATTTGTAACACTTTTCATGTACTGTAGACAAATATTTTTTATTACGAATATGTTATAATCTATGAATGATAAAAAATAATCATCACCTTGGCTCTGACTCTTTTACACTATTCTACAATGTTTCTTATATATTTGGAGCTATAGTATAACTTTCTATGATTTTTTTTTGTCTCAAAAGAATTTTTCCTACATAAATATTATTTTAAGACATTACAAACCCCAAAATTCCTAAACTGGAAACCATAAGGATTGCAACTCTCAAGTTAGTTTCATACGCTTTCTTGTTCATATTATTTAAATAAAAAGATATTCTTACCACTGGAATCAGATGATGATGAAGAGGAATCTGTCGATGAACTTGAACTAGACGATTCACTTGACGATGATGAAGAACTGCTTGACCGCTTCTTCTTGCCTTTTCCTCGCTTCTTCTTCTTTTTCTTTTCTTTCTTCTCAGTCAGATTCAGCAATTGTTTCAACGTCTCTTTCATCTCATAGGACTTTGCTCCCGTCAGACCAGGCAATAGCAACTCTGCCGGTTCTATCAGAGGTTTTGCAGTTGATGTTTTACTTTTCAAGAAGTCCAGAGAATTCTGAGCTTCCTCATGGAATGGTATGATTGCTAAACAGTCTTCATAAGCTTTTTGTGCTTCAGTTATTTTATTCTCATCCTCGTAACTCCGTCCTAGAGCAACTAGAGTTTCACCTAAATATTTCCTAGCATTTGCATGGTTTGGGTTTAATTTCAAAGAGGTCTCGAAGTCTTCAATCGCCTTTTTGAATGTACCACTATTAGCGTACAGAGCTCCTCTCGCGACGAGACCTTCGACATTCCTCGGATCTATACTCAAAGCTTTGTTGAGGCACTGGAATGCCTCGGAATGACGACCAGCTTTGAAGTGTTCTATACCTTCAGCTACTGAACGAAACGCCCATTTGCTGGCTTGAGCTTGACGCAGTTCATCAGCATACTCTGATGTCGGAAATCCTCCCCTGGATATATTTAAAACATTGTAAATATTTGTACAGAAAAACAACACTAAAAAGTATTATAGATCAATCTAGAAATCTGTACAAACATCGCGAATATAGTTATATTCATAAATAAAGCAACATTCTGACATATCTATATACGCCGAACATAGAAACTTTACATACACATGTAGTCCAAACAAATAATTTTTTGTTCTAGAGATTTTTATCAGATACATTTACGTACTGGACAATGATACATTTAAAAAGAGTGGCAAATGTAACAAATCTCCAGAGAACTATAATAACAGAAAATTGAAAAAATTGAAATATTATTCTATCAATCATTTTCTCAGTAGTTTATTCTACTATTGTTTTTATATATTTTTTTATTGTAAAAACTGCATTTGATTACCATCCGACGTAATAATTAAAAAAAAATATTTATTACCTTAATGATGCAAAGTTTGTACAATGCATGTTGGCGATTCCAAGAAGTTCTGATAGATATTGAATGCAGTTGGGGTTATTGAAGCCAGGACTCTTCTCCAAAATGGCCTCATAGCTTTCTTCCTTCATTTCCATAGTTTTCCTATTCAAAAATAAAATCATAAATAGCATGAAAAGTTAAAACACAATATTAACCTTTTTTATATTTGATGCAGTAATTTTGTTTATAGAAACATTAAAAAAATTTAAAACCGGTTTGATTTATTTATTAATAGTATATTATTTTTATTTAAAGCATTTTAAAACCTATTTTTTTTTCTTAATGTCACACATACATTATCCTCACCTGTTCCCATGGAGCTGTTCAAAAAATGTTATTTTACTGGTATTTTATTGCTTTCACACACAAATACAACATCATATATTTAGGTGATGACGCCTCGACAATGTGACACATAAATATTACCAAAATGTCTCAGGCTAGTCACAATTTAATGCAGGATCGGAACAAACTGATCTTTGGAAGTGTTGCTATACCTAGAAAAGAACACCCTAAAATAATAGAGGCTGCTTCAATCCACGGTCCGTGACATGACAATATCCAACAGAACAAGTGAACTGCAGTGTTATCTCATCAAACTATGGTGCCTTCTCAAGTATCAACCACATCAATGAGATTTAATAATCGCCAAAAAATAACTCCGACATCCGATTAATGTTCATTATAAAATGTCCAATTATAAGGTCTCAGATAATGCTGGAAATGTTAAATATTAGCTTTAATACAGAGTTATATGGTGTCCTTTAGACATCAGATTGAAGTGACCCAGTGTACTGACCTTTTTAATTAACAAAAATGTTTATATAATAAGTATTTAAGTAATTACCGAATAAAAATAAAATCCACAGTGATTCAAATAGCAGCCTGTATATGTTTTCATGATATTGTACAGGAGTTTTTGTAATGAAACATGATTCTTTATCCAGTGAATTTCTCTATCTTCATACCTACCAACTTTCAAGGCCGTTTTTTGAAACAAATTCTTCCAATTAAAGCCAGTCCATTTTTAATATGCAGGAAAAGGGTTCTTTTTATGTTATGCCTTATAGATTTCCAAAAACAGGAGAGGATTGTGGCACTGATGTATTTATTATAACGATTTATTCTCCTCTTGCAGCTTGTAATTTCCGTTCCATTTTTTTAACGTGATTCAAGTACAACTGCCTTGAGTTTTTCAGTAAATTTGCTCATTTTGAATTCATACAGTATCTTCTTAATCAATAGAATGGTGTGTAACAAAAAACCAGTTTCTAAAGCTTCTAAACTACAATTATAAATTCATAAAGTAAAAACAATACATGTGTTGGAAAATCTGCAAAACAGTGTAGTAGCATTGTGAGTATTTGATACATATATAAATGACATGTACATACTTGTAGACCATTGGGAAATCGTCGGTGCTGAGAAGTCCTAGTGGTGGCTTAGGTGGCGGGTCATCGGGTCCTCGGGTCACGCCCTTCATGCCGCACACCATTTTGTTTGTATCGGGGATAACTTCAATAACTTCGCAGCAAACAGTATCATTCATGAGGTAACTTCTTGATACATTTTTCTTGTCAACGGCTGGTATGATATTTGTTACCGGTAAATATGCCTGTAGTAAGAATTCATATTCAGAGAACTTGGAAGATCACAAGTAAAAATAAAGGTTGAAATAAACAAAAGTTTTTTTTCTCAAACTGACTACGCAATTGAACTAGCAAGATCTTAACAGCTTCACCGGACTACTAAGGCGAGCGCTTAAAGCACTCAGATGATTTTATTTGGGCAACTAGCTCAAGGGTGCACAGTACACCTCAGCTTGGCTATTGCCTGTTACATGCAAAATCGCGTCCTATCTTAGCTATCCTGGACTAACTAACTATTCATATATGTATGAGTTGTTGCAATGTATATGTGTACCAAGTATACACACCTAAAAAATCCTATATATATATATTTCTTATTGGAAAGTTACAAACAAAAGTAACAAACACAAAAGCCCTTTATAAACTTTGACATTTCCAAACTTCATTACATTGAAACAATACTGAACATATTACCATATATAACATATACATATTATTATGATAGTTTTAATTCTTAGTTGTGTAGTAGTAATTAAAAACAAACAATATTTTGTGGCCATACCATCAGCATTAATGAGATATTAATACTCTACAATATTATAATTACTAATTTTAACATTTCATTAAAATTTTATTCCATTCTAAAAAGATGTACACTTAGTAAGAAACATTTACCTAGACTTCAAAGTTAGCTATGTGGTGTTCCTAAGTATCAAGATTTTACATATTATAGCAATGTTACTGGTATAAGAAAAATATGCTCTCTCTTACTTGATCAAGTTTCAATAAAACACGTATAATTGTACTAGTATTGTAGCATTATGTAAATTTTACTTTATTTGACTTCTCCACAGCCTTGGAATGTGAATTAGTGTTTACATATACTGTTTAATATATGTGAATACAGAGTAGTAATAATGGAAAAAAAAACTCTTTATTCCATATTATTCCATATTTTGTGTATGTGTGTAGTCTTTGGTATATTAAAAGTAAAAAAATCTTAAAAACAATAATGAATACAACTAAATTCTTGTAAAATCTATCAAATAAACATAAAAGCAAAGCATTTAAATGTTACAAAGCTACTACTACACCTACACCTCACCTTCTCTGCCCACGCATTATTCCTTAATAGTACAGGAAATAATAAAAGCCGTAATTTTAATGTAAGACATACCAAATACATATAGCAATAACACTGAGTAATTTATCTGACAAACCAAAGTTATGCATATAAGATATATGAAAAAAGTAATATTATTGCGAAATAGTGACATAATATGATTCAACATTGTGAAATACCTTCACATTGATGTCTGCTGCGTATCTGGATGTAGGTCCTGCCGTGCAAAGCACCTTGAGCATCATTCCTGATGCAGTCCTGTTGATCACTGCTCCGATAATCAGTTCTCCAGTCTTCACGGTCTATAGAACAAAACAGTTCCATAATTTCACCATATATTAAATTACCATGCAATCCTAGATAGTAATAGTATGTAGGTGGTAGAGCCATGCTGAAATAATTGGTTTCACCATGAATGGGTCGGCTCCTCCGGGGTAGTACCACCCTCTTACAGAAAACCGACGTGAAGTAACAGTGCTTGCATTGTTGCGTTTCGTTCGGTCAGTGAGAGCGCTGGAGGCACATCTCTCTTCACCTTTCTAATCTCCTCTTGCCTTCATCCCCACCCCCTCCCTCTACCAACACAGACTGGCAACACACTTGCGACTCCTCTGGGGTTGCTAATGTCTATGGATGGTGGTGATCGATTAACAACATGTGATCAACCTGTTCATTGGCCTGCTATATGATATATATATATAAGTAAACTTACTAAAACGAAGAGAATCAAACCTCAAGTGTAGTTGTTGGAATACACTTATTGTTGCTAACTTGATAGTGGCAGTAATCAGTAGGGCACTAAAAAAAGCCTAACCACCAAGGCCAAGTAAAAGTTATTAGGATAACCTTTATTGCAAAAAACAGTAGTTCAGTGGCTTGACCAATGAAATATTTTTCAGAATTTGAGTACATTTACTAATGTAAATTGTTTAAACCATTAGCGTTTTGAGGAAATCTGAATCAGTGAAAAATTCCTATAGTAGTATCATATTGCAGGAAAATATACTGATTTTTCAGAATTTAAAATCATGAACATTTTACTGGCTGATTTTATTTTTAGTAACTGATATGTGTAATCTACATTGCTCTCTACCTACCTTCATTCTTATGCAATTAATTCTATGCTAATAATTTTTATAAATCTTATTTCTTACTTGGCCACTTAGTCATGGCCAACTCTTCCAAGACCATTATTATTAGAGTGGGACCTTCCTCTAGACCTCAGTGTGGGAGCTGGGTGTTGTTTGTGCTAAACATTTCAGCAATGTCATAATATCATAAATCTCTGTAATGCTTTACTTTGATTGCACTTTTGTATAATTTTGTCCCTATTTTGCACAGATTAAGTATTCTTTCTCTCTAAAAAGATGTAGATTACAGGATATAATAAAAAAAAGTAGTGTAGTTTATATATATAAGTCCATGTATATTGAAGTCTCTGTTGGATGCTCATACTTATCTCTGAAACGGGGGGTAAACCTTGTAGGGATTATTACTATTAATAAAAAAATTATAACAAAAAACAGAAATCTGCCCTGTAATTCCCATTAAACAATAAGCCCATTATTAAATGAAATAATTATTCCTAAATATATAACAAAGAAGAGTAAATAAAAATCTTGTGTTCAGATTCAAGCCCCCTTGCAAATTACAAAATATACTCACATCAAAGAAGTGTCTTAGTCTTGCTGCTTTGTCTACATTTAGAAATGTTTCAAATGGCGGCATTAATGCATAAAAATCTGTAACAAAATTATTAAAACTTCACATACACAATACTGTAAATGCAAATGTGAGCATGTTCATTACAGTTTCACACTTTAAATATTCAAATGAAGGTCAGGATATCTTGCATACATATTGTCAGGGACAGAAAAAAGAACAGGATAACTCAAATTTACATTAGCGCAAACAAAATCATGAGGAAATTTAGATGACATAATACAGTAGATAGAAAGAATTGTAAATTTGCTGATCAATTAATCTGACTAAAATATTGTTATGAGGTGGGAAGGTTAATCGAGTAACATGCAAAGACTATCAAAAACCCATGATAGTCACCTTGCATATAGAAAAAATTATATGCAATATTCTTAATGCACATGGCACTTCCTATTATATTAACTAGCTTTTGCCTGTGGCTTCATTCTTTCACATTAATGTAGATTTGATCTATCCTTCAGCATTAGTACCTATTTCCTGGAGAAAAGGTACTGTATGTCTTTTGTAACCCTGACAATTGGCAATGTTGCAATAAAAAACAACCATACTCACTTCAGTCTTTTTAATATTATTAACATATCTGATATCAAAATCTTAGAGAATTCTTATATTTATTACATAGAGAATGTTGTATCATAACATTCACTGATTTTTAGATCGTAACTACTTTTTTTCAACATACTTATACACAATATATTATAAAATTAATAATGTTAGTTCTTAGTATATATTTCTTTTATTATGTTTTATGTATTAGTATTTAGTAGTGTATATTATTTAGTACCTATGGTTACCATAGATACTCCTATCATTTTTTCATATTTGATGGTAGCAAAATCAGAGAACTAAATAATTCACTACCCGAACATTCACACATTATTTATAAAGTTTTTAGTAGGTCCGTTCCCTCGGCGTGGAGCCCTTGAGTGCGCTGCTCACTCAATACAGTGATACAAAATCTTACATCACTGCAACAACAATACACATATCACCTCCACACATGTGCATGCATACACATGATATTGGAAGGGTTTTGTTTCTTTCCCTTACCGAACTGAAATAGTTTAGAGAATTATCCGATACGAAATATATATGAGTTGTTGAGGTATGTATGCTTGGTACACAACACAACAACTCATATATGTATAAATAGTTAGCTTAGGTCAGCTCAGATAGGTCACGATTTGCATGTATCAGGCAACAATCCAAGCCGAGGTGAATGGTGCACCCTTGAGCTAGTTGACAAATATAATCGGCTGAGTGCCCTAAGCGCTCGCCTTAGTAGTCCGGTGACGCTGTTAAGACCTTGCTAGGTCAATAGCGTAGTCAGTTCGAGAAAAAAAAATATAAAGTTTTTTGTTAGTCTTGTAGTTCGCCGAAATTATAAAGGTCCGTAAAGAAAACAGCATAGATCAGTTAGAAAAAGTTTTGACACTTACTGTCTTCTGGTGTAACCGCATCAGTTCCTAAAGTGGAGGACGATGGTGTCTCTTCCATAATACTAGAGTCGAACAATGCGTCAGCCTCTTTAGCAATGAATTCGTGCAATTTTAACCGTTTTCCACGCTCCTGGAAGGTTAGGTGCTTGTGCCTCGACTGGTAAACCGCGAAGTCCAGAGCACCCACGCCTATCTTAGCTAAGTCATCCTCCCCTCTTTCGACTTCCCACGTTTTTTGCAATTGCTGCCCATGATAGTTTATGGACTGCGCCACCAAGGACGCATCCAGAGATGTCTCCATATTCTAAACCTGTTGATCAAGAAAAATCACACTCAATGTGTATTTTCACAAGTGAACAAAAGCGAGAGTATCGCCGCCATCTTGCATCAGTTTTTTTTTTTAATAAAATGGTTACACAAATAAGAGATGAAAATAATAATGATAATTACCTTTAGAAGATCTATCTTGAAAAAAATCTCACGTATATACTAAAATAGTACAAATCTTTTATATATATTTTTATAACGCCCTAACATAACGCGAAATACGAAATGGCGTTCATTTCAGTGTTACCAGGGTCCTTTACTCAAAAATTACATTTCGTTTGCTGATAAGCTACATTCATCCCATAGAGTAAATTATATAAATTTCTTCTTGTAATAATCATTACTTTTAAAATCAAAAAACCTTCTTAATGTTGTACAATGTTTGCCATATAAATATATATATGTAAGAAACTTTACTTCAATCGTGTGGTCTAACTTTTCTCTTTCTTCGATGATAAATTTATCATCTGTGACGTGAGTCATGTGACTTAGTTTTCTGATGCATATTTTCCCAATGATTTTCCAGCCATATAAATATATTTATTCACGTTATCAATCATAATCACATTCAATTATATGCAATAAAGCAATTTTTATTTCAAATTTAATGAATATTCAAGTTCCCCTTTTTTATTTCACGTTGAGATGGTCCTTAGAAAAAAAATCTTCTTCGTCAGTAATTTATTATCATATTAATGAATCATGTAATAAAAATAAATGTAATTTTCAAAATCAACTCGATAACTTCACGGTCAAAACTTTACTAACATTTATTCAAAATTTAAAAAACAAATTAGTTGCAAAATACGTCAATAGATGTCGCTTATAATTTTATAAACAAGGTATTACTTTGTAACCTTCTAAAAATGGCTTCGATCGAGTATCAATTTATGTTGAAGTACAGTGACTTGCGACAATTGTCGCGTTTCGTTTCGGTTAGTTATATTTCTGAAGGGGATATCATATTATATATGATTGCACCCTAACAAAACCAAGACAATCAACGTGTAATGTGTATAAATTAGACGTGCGCATGATTTTGGGTCATGTCTTGCAGTCAGTTTTTTTTTTCTCGAACTGACTACGCTATTGGCCTTAATGTCTTGCAGTCAGTGTCCAAATAAGTCTATAGAGTATAGAGTTCCTCGATTTAATTGAAACATATTACCAAGTAAAACATTTACACATTCTTAAAATTATAATTGTCAATTGACTTACTATATATTGATTTTTGATATATTAATAATTATATAAGGAATCATTACTTTTGGCTCGCATATTAATAAATCATATGATTTTATTTACAACTAGCTGTATCCACAGCTCCGCACGTTGTATTTTTTTAATTGTATTAAAGAATTATAAAATTGTGAGACTATGTACAATTATAGAAACGCTCTTGAAAAAAATTGTAAGTACGACATACACGCCACTTACAGTGGCATATAATGTTTACTTTAGATATATAAATACTAACAGCGTACCTAATGAGGTTTACCATCAGCAACAAATTTTGAATATTAAACCGCCACATAATTACCTTACTCTTAGTGCTCACTTACAGTGTATAAGGAACTAATGAAAAAATAATTTATAATATTTTTACAAATATTTACATTTTCATTACATTTAATATACATTGAAGTTATAGTTACAATTTTGTGACTACAAAAAATAAGCGCTTGTCTGTTCTGCAATAAATTGGGTAGTTCATTGAAGAAGGCGTTATTTTGCGGAAATCCATGATTAAATATTATAGTAGACGCTACTTTGCACTTCCGCTAGGAATTGATTGACGTTGTGGTGGTCAATCAATTCCTAGCGGAAGTGCAAAGTAGCGTCCACTATAATATTTACTGCAATAAATTGTATTATGGAACTCTTTACGTAATACAATTTTGGTCTAAGATCTTATACCTCTTCTGTTTTCAAAGTTACTATTGGAATATTAACGTGAAATAAAAGCTAACATTACTCTATATTAAGATATGTATGACAACACTAGTAGTTACTTTATATTGAACTCTACATTTTGTAAATTTGGTGGTGTTTTACGTAATATAGTTAATTTATTGTGCATAAGTGAAGTGCATGGAAAATAATATCACGGAGCATGAAATTCTGAGGGGCAACAATTTTTTTTTTTTTTCGAAATGACTACGCTATTGACCCAGCAAGGTCTTAACAGCTTCACCGAACTATTAAGGCGAGTGCTTAAGGCACTCAGCCGATTTTATTTTGGCAACCAGCTCAAGGGTGCACCGCACATCTCGGCTTGGTTGTTGCTTGTTGCATGCAAAATCGCGACTTATCTAGCTAACCTAGCTAACTATTCATATATGTATGAGTTGTTGAAACGTATATGTGTACCAAGCATACACGCCTCAACAACTCCTCCATATTTTTATTATCGGAAAATTGAGAGTTTTTCAGTTCGATAAGGGGAAAAAAGTAAACCCTTCCACTTTCATGTGTAATCGTGTAGGCGTGCACGTGTGTGGGGGCGATCGTGTAGTGTTGTAGCAGTGATGTGTATTTGTGTGTCACCGTATTGCGCAAGCAACGCACTCAAGGGCTCCCTACCGAGGGATCGAACCTAGGCTTCAGCCGTTGCCGTGGGAGGCCTAATCGGGTGTGCGGGAGTAAAATTAACCCCCAGACCACGGCGGCGTGATCTGTGATTACGCGGGCGTGGGCGTGAACACGCTCTGTTTCGAGGGACAGGCTGGTACTGATCGTGATTGAATCAGGAGGGTCGGTAAAAATGTGTCGCTGATGTCTTTTATAACGCGCAGCGTTAGGTACGGGTTCATAGTTTGCGGCGGATACCACTAACGGACTGGTATGATTCGTGGCTTTTTCAAAATAACTAATCGTAAGGGATTTTACGTACGCCCAGATAGAAGGGATCTCTAGGTCTCTATGGAGATCGACTCTCCGGATGTACCACGGGGCACCGGTCACTTTACGTAAAACACGGTTTTGGAGAACCTGCAGCTTATGAAAGTTATCTTTGGACATATGCGCAAAAATGGGGCAGCTATATGTCATCACGCGACGGATACACGTCTTATACAAAGTGACCTCGTGTCTGAGGGACATCTTACTCTTATGACAAAGCAATGGATGGAGGCGAACCAAGACCATAGCGGCTTTGTTTCGCACTCTGTCTATATGTGAATTGAACTTTAAATGTCTGTCTAATGTAACACCGAGATATTTGACCTCTTCGACCCAAGGGATATCGATTCCGTATAGCCTGATGGGCTCAAAGTTATTTGCGCGTTTCGTTGGATCGAAGAGTATTGCGGCACTCTTATCGGGATTAACTTCAGAAATGCGCCATCGATGAAACCATTCACCGAGAGTACGAACGGCTTTTTCGATGCGCTTCCTAAGAAAGTCCAACCGCCAGTCACAAAAACTGCCAGGCAGGTTCTAACAAGGGATCCACCATATTGTTAGAATATTGACTCACACGACGGTTACTATTGAAGTGATTGCACGACGCTTGTAATATTATTGACTACTCGACAGTGGTAGTAATAATTTGAAAAATTGATTGCCAAAAATAAAGTGAAAAAAAATGGCGATGTATAAGAACTGTTGTATGTAAAATGTAAGTCACATTAATAAAGTGATTTTTGTACGAATTGTGTTATATATTTTGTTGTCAAACAAAACAAACTTTAATAGTTACTAATAACTATAATGTCGTATTGTAAACAATAAGCATACAATAATTATTTCTCTAATTTAAATTAAAGAATGAGTTGAAATCTTGTTAAAGTTCATGCAAACAAAGTCGCAGGTAACAGCTAGTCTAAAATAGAATAACCTCAATCAATTTTTATAAGGTTCGCTATCTACCAGTGAAAGTGGCGTGGAAATCAATATAACTATTTTGGAGAAAGCACTGCGGGCAGAGCCACGATTAACAGCTACTATAAATTAAAATTGTCTAAATTACTTTCTATAAGGTCAGCTATTTGTCAATTTCGCAAAGATCAGACTAACTGTTTTGGAAATACTACAGCGGGCGAAGCCATGGTTAACAGCTAGTATAAATTAAAATTACCTAAATTACTTTTTGTAAGATTAGCTATCTGCTAGTAAAAGTCTAGTAAAGATCAGTTCAACCGTTTTAGGGATAACATTGCGGGCAATGCTAGTCTACATTAAAATAGAATAAATTACTTGTTATGATGTCCACTATCTGTCGGTGAAAATTGGTCCAACCATTTTGGAGATAGCATTGCGGACAAAGCCACGGTTAATAGCTAGTCTCATTTAGAGAAGCCTAAGTAACCCGCTGTAATTTCAGCTATCTGTCAGTGAAATTCCCGTTAAAATCGGTCCAGCTGTTCCGGAGATTACTCGAAACAAACAAACAGACAGACAGACCGACAAAAATTTTAAATATTGCATTTTTGTTACCAGAAGCGTGTATACTTTCATACCCAATCAGTGTTTTTTTTTATATTTTGATATTACACACAGACACTTCATTTTTATTTTATGTATAAATATTTATTTCCCTTAATATTTACAAATATATACTGGATTTACGATATACATACATACGTGTTTTTCTTCATACTTTTTGAAATGTATGTGGGTGGATTTTGCTGTTATAGTTCAATAAGGCGCTCAATTTAATAATTAATAAAATATATATGATTTTGTGAAAGATTTTTTCCCTTATCGAACTGAAAAACTCTCCAAATTTTTCCGATAAAAATATATGGAGGGGTTGTCGGGGCGGATATGCTGGTACTCATATGCGTCTCGACAACTCAAACATATATGAATAGTTAGCTAGGTTAGCTAAGATAGGTCGCGATTTTGCATGCAACGGGCAACAGCCAAGCCGTGGTGTGCCGTGCACCCTTGAGCTGGTTGCCAATATAAAATCGGCTGAGTGCCTTAAGCGCTCGCCTTAGTAGTCCGGTGAAGCTGTTAAGACCTTGCTAGGTCAATAGCGTAGTCAGTTCGAGAAAAAAAAAATATATGTTATTCACTTGACAGACAAACATTGCCAGTAATTGCAAGATCAACTACTGCTGATGAAATAACACCTACTTCAAATTATCAACTGTATGGCGTTATGTGAAGAAACATCAGCTGAAAAGAAACATGCGGGTTGCATTGCTGAACGTTACATCTGTTGAAGATTTATCTGACCAATTACTGACTATCGGTAATAGTTGAGTACCTATCGGCCAAACGAGCTGATTGATTTCCTATCATCAGAATTTCTTCGTGAATCATTGTAATATGTAGGAGTTTTGACAATGTAAGTTGGGTAATGCAACCCGCCCACTTAATACAAAATTTTTGTATTTAAGAGCAATATGTCCGGGCTCAGTGTTCGAAATCTTTGAGAGAGCTCTTTGTGGACGATAATATTGATATCTATTTTCGAATCAGATTGTTATTTTAAGATTCTGATTGTTATATTAAAAATGATGATACTTATATTTTTAAGTTATGTGTAATTTTTCAATTTTTATTTGTTTTTATAGGTCATTCAAAAATTTATAAGCTCTAAAATTATAATTAAATTTATAATGTGAGTCATGTGACTTAGTTTTTTGAAGCATATCTTCCAGTCATATATTTATTCACGTTATCAAAATCATATACAGCAACATATATTTCAAATATTAATGACTATTTAAGTTGCCTGTTTTTATTTGATATTGAGATGGTTCTTGGAAAAGAATCTTCTTCTTCAGTAACTCATCATCACATTAACTAATCATAGTTAAAATTATCATTAAAATGACCACATTAAAAACAAGGATTTCCATTAATAAAAAAATATATTCCTTCGGTAACCACAAGAGATACTACTTATATTGAAGTATTATAGTTATAAAATACTAACCTGTACCCGCGACTTCGTTCGCGTGGAATAGTTACTTTGAACTAACGTTCATAACGAACATAACACCCAGTGGAAAAAAACCGATTCTGAAACATTCTTCATTAGTGCTCTGCTCCTATTGGTCTTAGCGTGATGATATATATAGCTTCCTCGATAAATGGGCTATATAACGCTGGAAGAAAGAATTCAAATTGGAACAGTAGTTTTTGTGATAACCCTCTACAACGTCACAAACAAACTTTAGCTTTATATAATACTAGCCGTTACCCGCGGCTCCGCACGCGTTTTTTGTATGTAATAAATAAATATAAAATTGTTATTACATGTGTAAATAACAATAATACTCTTTCAAAAACATTTATAAGTATGACACGCACATAATCTACAGTAACAGGTAACATGTACATTTTATATGGGTATCGAATGGGATGTCTATATGACTGTTCGCGATAAGATCAAAAACGCATCTTCATGCCGTTTTAACCAATATATAAAATGATTTTTGGGCAAGGTTTAGGTATAGTTTGTTTTATTATTAGAGCGGGTCGATCGTCTGCTGAACTCGCTATCTTGAAATAAAACAGCTAATTAGTTAGTTATTTGCCCGTAGAATTCCCGTTCAAATATTACTTGTAGTCTGTTGAAGCTGTTAAGACCTTGCTAGGTCAATAACGTAGTCATTTCTAAGAAAAAAAACCCGTTCAAATAGGTCCAGCCATTTCGAAGATTACCCGGAACAAATAAACAAACAGACATATCGACAGAATTAAAAAAAAAGATGTTGATATTTGTAGCACCGCAGATATGTGTATTCATCAAAAAGTTTTTATTTCAATATTATATACACAGACTATATTCTTATAATACATAATATATCATAAACCAAAAATTTGGAACAAAACTAAAGTAGAATAAACTTTTTGAGAAGTTTTTAACGGTATTTCAATCTACCATGTAGGGGATTTTATATTTTATTCATAATCTTGTGTTATTTGACTCTATATTGTGTTAAATTTGCGGCGTTTTATGTAATATGGTTTGTTTATTGTGCATAAGTGAAATGAATGAAAAATAATACCACGGAGCATGTATTCTTGGGTCTTGAAAATTAAGAAGACAAATATTTACGAAATATTATATAGAAGATTTGGCGCTTATACCTTTACATTAACTTAGATATAGAAGAAAACTGGGTAGAGAATACATAAGAACTACCTATATATTGACAACTTCAGAATTGGCAGTATGGATTAATTCCTTCGCCTGTATTGATGGACGAATATTATTACTACTAACCTTTTAGAATAGCAGCATAAAATAGACTTTAAAAATATTTGCGATAGCAACGTACTACTTATAATCAAAAATTGGAATTAAAAATAACGTAGAATAAGCTTTTGAACAGGAACACAAAATAAACGCAAATAATATTTCCGATAGAATGTTATCATGTTACCATAGCAACGCATATAATACTGACACTGTCACGCAGTGGATGCTCTAAAAATAGCCCGATTTTGAGACATTCTTCATTAGTACTCCGCTCCTATTGGTTTTGACGTGATGATATAGCCATCCTCGATAAATGAGCTATCTAACACTGAAAGAAACTTTCAAATCGGACCGGTAGTTCTTGAGATTAGCGCGTTCAACCAAACAAACAAACAAACTCTTCAGCGTTATAATATTAGTATAGATTTCTAATTATTTACTCACACAAAGTGCGTAGGTATATAAACTTTTTTGTTATTGATGACATACTGGCTGGTTCTAAAAAAAATTTGATTATGTTTTGTTTTTTCATAAAATTCAAATGAAGTAAGTAAGTTTAAGTGCGTTTTAATTGCTACGTTTAGTTTTGATTTTATAATTTTACCAACCATTTAAATAAAGTTAGCGACAAAATTGAATTGTTAGATATTCTTTACGTCATGAAGCGACGTCATTTGATGGCAGATGAAATGCAAAGAGCTGTAGGGATGTTGCAAGCGGGAAGTAATCAATCTCAGGTATCTCGACATTTTGGCATTCATAGAAGTGTTATTTGTCGTCTTTGGCAGCGCTACAATAATACAGGAGAACCCGCTGAACAGCATCCAGGCCGTAAGAGGAGTACAACCACTCGGCAAGACCGGTACATACAACTGCCTGCAAGACGCCAGCCGATATTAACCGCTCGAGAGATAAGATTGAGGCTACAAATTTCAAGTGGTGTTGATGTAAGTCCTCAAACTGTGCGAAATCGACTGCATGAGTACGGCCTACGAGCTGGACGCCCAATCAGGTGCCCAACGATACGTCACGGGAATCGCGCTCGTCGATATGAATGGTGTAGAAAACGCATAACATGGACCCAGGAACAATGGAATATAATGGGGTATATGTTGTGTAAAATTCGAGTAGTAGTGTGAGTAGTGCATATTTTAATTAATTTAATGTACTTCTAATGCATTTTATATAAACAGCTTTCTGCACTTCTCCGCCATATAAACTCTAACTATGCAAAATTTCAAGTTCACCCGTTGACGGGAAGTAGGTTAAAAAGGGGTACAATTTTTTGGCTTCACGTATTAATATATAGATAGCAAAAATCTATATATAGTAAATCAACTAACAATTACAGTTTTAAGAATTTATAAATGGCTTACTTGGCAATGTATTTCAATTAAATGGAGGAACTCTATAGATCTATTTGGATACTGATTGCAAGACATGAATCGAAATCATACATTTGTGGATCTAGATAGTTCCGCAAACATGTTTCCGGTTGGTAAGTTAATCGGTACATGCTCCCAGACTATGTGATTGAGAGTCATATTTTAATGCACGGGGAAATCCCAGTCTAATAATGACAGCTACAGGCTAAAGCTCTATTTTATTACGTATTATTTCTTCTCAAAGACTTGTCCAAATAATATAACAGAATCGTATAGGGAATGGCGAATTTTCAGAAATGTCAATTTATTTTATGACCAAAACAAAATTTCCGATATTATCGACTTATAGACACACGTGCACGATTTGAAAAATGGAGACGATCTCAAACATTTCCCAGATTATGTGAATCGGTGAAGAAACTTTTGTGTCTACCACACAGCAGCGCCAATATGGAACGGTTATTTTCAGCTATAAACATTATGAAAACTAAGTTATGCAACAGAATATCGACTAAAACTATTAAAGGTTTATTACACAGTAAATCTAAAACAACCGGTTGCTACTCATTTGAAGCCACAGAGAGACACATGAAGAAATTTAACAAAAACATGTATGTTTTTAAAAAAGAAAATGAGTATGAGAATTCTGAAGACGAAGCAATTGAAAATAAAAGTGGGACATAATTTTACTTTGATTAATGTTTTTTCATGACATCTATTGTGATTATAAATATAACAATGTATGTGAGTCCTAATAACTAAGAAAATTGGTAATTGTTATTGATTAATGTTTTTACTAGTATATATGGGGAAAGTATGAAATCTGTCTTTTTTACTTATCTACTACTGTTTTCTCCTGTTTTTTATTAGCGAACTGTTGATTTTTGGTTTGTTGGGGTTGGCAGCACTGGGTACATGTTCAATACGCTACAGGACATGATTTGCGCAAGTCAAATTTCTACATTTTCTACACGTAGTTTGTTTCAGTGTTGCCGTTTGTGAAATAAAAAAGACGCCAGACGCCAATTAGAATGTCGCTAGATATTTAAATAGATATGATTAAAAAATCCGTCAGAAGTCGCTAAATGTTTATTATATTCCAATGGTTAAAAAAATGGTGAAAATACTATATTGCGAATATTTCACTGTGATAAAATGAAGAAAAAGCTTTAGTTGGATTAGTTAAGTTTTAGATCTATACTTTTATTTATTATTCTACTTTTTTCTACAAGCTTTTTTTTTCTTAAAGAGTTTCAATTTTCACAAATAGAGTTCGACAGCCATGACGACAATTGAACAAATAAACTAAGAAAGACAAGTTTGTTTTGCAAAAACGTAACATAGTAACTGATTCTATCTTTCTCTTGGCGGTGGTAGTGAATGAATGAATGAGAAAAACGAAACATCGCTGATGGACCATTTGGCAGAGTGAGAGACACCCAACCGATTCGACCTCGAGATCGAACGTCATTCTGGTAGGGAAATTCCAAAAAGAACAACAACAATTCGTCACGAATTATTCGTGTTTATTTTCAGTAATTACATATACTTAAATATTTTCAATATTCAAAATGTCGCTAATTCTTTTTAAGTCGCTAGATTGAGTTAAAAAATCGTTAAACATGTCCAAAATAGATGATAAAATATTGATCAGGTCCAATATAAATCCGATATAATTTCAGAAAATACCTATTTTAAACTTGACCTTACGGTTCATGTTTATGGCAACGCCATCTAGTTCAATCGTACTGAACTTTCTAAAACACAGAGCTCAAAATTGTTACATCTGTTCATAGACGTTGAGTTCCTATCCTTTCTTTCATTCATTTCACTAGTTCGTCGTTCTAATAATAATATGATTGAATATTGAAGTTTAAAAAAAACATTATTTTCTAAAACAGCAAGTCACATATCGAAAATCCGAAACCGCTAATCACTAATACGGCTCGATAAACTTACAATTTTAAGTGATTGTCTGGAGGAGGAATGGGAATAAAGTAATAAAAGTTTCATTTTTTAAAATAATATTTTTAATTTGTACCGTTACAATTATCTTTTTTATTATTGTAATAAATGTATTTACCAATACCATTTGTTTATTTATGTTATGATCTACTGAAACTACTTACTGAGTGACATTGCCGTCCGGACATATGAGAATTAGGTCCTATAAAAAGTACTCGATACTTTCATGAGTAAGAGACTTTTATTCGATATTACTCATTAGTACATTATCGATACTTTCTACTCGTTACCGTGTCATTAATTACACCCCTCGAAAAGTACTCGATGCTTCTGTTTCCATACTTATATGAGTACGTTACTTTTTTTTCGATACTACTCAACTCATGAGTACAGTGTCGACACTTTCTATTCGATACCGTGTCCCTAGCGACAAAATCGCTAAAACGGCAATAGCGGATTGTATAATGTTATTAATTTTATTAGGGTGCAATCATGAATAACATGATATCCCCTCCAGAAATATAACTAAACGAAACGCGACAATGTCGCAAGTCACTGTACTTCAAAAGAAAAATATTCTCGAGTGAAGTCATTTTTAGAAAGTTACAAAGTAATACCTTGTTTATAAAATAATAAGTGACATCTATTGGCGTATTTTGCAACTAATTTGTTTTTTTTTTTTTAAATTTTGAATAGACGTTAGTAGAGTTTTGACCACGGAGTTATCGAGTTTACTTTGAAAATGACATTAATTTTTATTAGGATTTATTATACTTTTACTAACTCGCACAAGGTAATTTGAACATTTGGTCTCTGTTTCAAAATAAAAAATATTTAGAAATGCATACATAAGGGTTTGTTAATAAAGTGTAAAATTATGGCAACTTTGGCTTCTTGAGGATTGTTTTGAGATTTTTAAATTAATTCATTGATATTTTTAATACAACCTATAAGGTATGTTATTTAGTAGTTAAAGTATCTCAGTATAAAAATCTGTTATAATATTTTATTTTGATGTATAATTCCATCTCGTTTACAAAATTATAGCGCTGTTGATGATTGTTCAAATGTTCAATCATTGTTCAGTTTTTTTTAAACATTTCTTGACACGGCCCCTTTAGTATGAAGAAATGTTTCGCGACCCCCCTCTCCGCGACTCTCCTACCCTTTGTCTTCCTTTCATGTCCTTAAATAAAGCAATAAATAAATACAATGGAAAGGTCTCACTCAATTTCTGGGAAAAGAATGCAGGTGTGCGTGCACGTGTGCCCGATCGGAACAGTGACGAAAACTCCCGAAGTAATAACAGACGTCACTAAATCACGAGTATCGAAATCGAAGCGCGCAGCAAATGGGACAACCACTCACGTTGAGCGCCCGATCAGAACTAATCGTGATGAGTGTTCAAATCTTCAATCTATAGGAATAGTCTGTATGTTTTAAACTCTTTGCCTTTAAATTATTATTTTTGTCATTTGAGATTGTTAGGTTTATGTATACTAATATTATAAAAAGTTAAAGTTTGTGAGTTTGTGACGTTGTAGGGGGTTATCTCAAAAACTACTGGTCCGATTGGAATTGATTTCTTCCAGCGTTATATAGCCCATTTATCGAGGAAGCTATATATATCATCACGCTGAGACCAATAGGAGCAGAGCACTAATGAAGAATGTTTCAAAATCGTTTTTTTTTTCCACTGGGTGTTATGTTCGTTATGGGCGTTAGTTCAAAGTAACTATTCCACGCGAACGAAGTCGCGGGTAGAGGTTAGTATTTTATAACTATAATAGTTCAATATAAGTTGTATCTCTTGTGGTCACCGAAGGAATATATTTTTTTATTAATGGAAATCCTTGTTTTTAATGTGGTCATTTTAATGATAACTATAATTAGTTACTGTGATGATGAGTTACTGAAGAAGAAGATTCTTTTCCAAGAACCATCTCAATATCAAATAAAAACAGGCAACTTAAATAGTCATTAATATTTGAAATAAATGTTGCTTTATGTGATTTTTATAACGTGAATAAATATATGACTGGAAAATATGCATCAAAAAACTAAGTCACATGACTCACGTTACACATTATAAATTTAATTATAATTTTAGAGCTTATAAATTTTTGAATGACCTATATAAACTTTCACTCAAATATTTTCATAAAAATTAATAAATCTCGAAATAAAAAAAAATTACACATAACTTAAAAGTATAAATAAGTATTATCGTTTTTAATATAACAATCAGAATCTTAAAATAACAATCTGATTCGAAAATAGATATCAATGTTATCGCCCACAAAGAGCTCTCTCAAAAACTTCAAACCCAGTCCGTTAGTGGTATCCGCCGCAAACTATGAACCCGTACCTAACGTTGCGCGTTATAAAAGACGTCCGCGACATATTTTTACCGACCCTCCTGATACAATCACGTCAGCGAACGATCAGTACCAGCCTGTCCCTCGAAACAGAGCGTGTTCACGCCCACGCCCGCGTAACCACAGATCACGCCGCCGTGGTCTGGGGGTTAATTTCGCTCCCGCACACCCGATTAAGCCTCCCACGCCAGCGGCTCAAGCCTAGGTTCGATCCCTCGGTAGGGAGCCCTTGAGTGCGTTGCTTGCGCGATACGGTGACACACAAATATACATCACCGCTATAACACTACACGATCACCCCCACACACGTGCACGCCTACACGCTTACACATGAAAGTGGAAGGGTTTACTTTTTCTTTCCCTTGTCGAACTGAAAAACTCTCAATTTTCCGATAATAAATAAATGGAGGAGATGTTGAGACGTGTATGCTTGGTACACATATACGTTTCAACAACTCATACATATATGAATAGTTAGCTAGGTTAGCTAAGATAGGTCGCGATTTTGCATGCAACAGGCAACAACCAAGCTGAGGTGTGCCGTGCACCCTTGAGCTGGTTGCCAAAATAAAATCGGCTGAGTGCCTTAAGCGCCCGCCTTAGTAGTCCGGTGAAGCTGTTAAGACCTTGCTGCGTCAAAAGCGTAGTCATTCCGAAAAAAAAAAAAACTCTCATCACCAGCAAAGTAGATGGAACTACACCTCAAAATAAAATATTATAACAGATTTTTATACCGACATATTTTGACTGATAAATAAATAACATACATTATAGTTTGGTTTCAAAATACCACTAAATTAAATAAAAAATCTGAAAACCATCATTAAGAAGCCACAGTTACTATTCATAATTTTGCACTTTATTAACAAACACTTCTAAATATTTTTATTTTCAAATTATCTTGTATGGGTTGGTAAAAGTATAAGAAATTCTAATAAACTTAATGTCACTTTTAAAGCCAACTCGACAATTTCGTGGTATAAAATAATATTCGTTATAAAGAAACAACTCTACTAATTTTTATTCATAATTTAAGAAACTAATTAGATGCAAAATATGTCTATAGATGTCACTTATTATTTTATAAACAAGGTATTACTTTGTAACCTTCTAAAAATGACTTCAGTAGAGTATCGTTTTTCATTGAAGTACAATGACTTGCGACAATTGTCGCGTTTCGTTTCGGTTAGTTATATTTCTGGAGGGGATATCATAATATTTATGATTGCACCCTAACAAAACAAAGACTCATAAAATAATGATTATTTATTTTATTACATAAATATTCATTTTAATTAAATACAAAATTTCAACTAGGCGCTGGCACAGTGTGTTTGGCGTAGGGATGTGAGTTTAATGAAAAAAATCGATTAATTAGGAATCGATGTTTCTTTTTTTAAATAATAATCGATTTGTTAAAAATCGATTTTATTGAAAATAAATAATCGATTTTTTCAAAAATCGATTTTTATAATATTTAAAAATAGACATGCTTTCCATATTCCTATAATAAAGCTAAAGATTTAAAATAACAATTTATCAAATTAAGAATCACATAAAATTATACGTATCAAAAATAACCAGTTCAAAACAAAATAAAAGTGAATGTTCTTTTAAACTTTCAAGGTAAAGAATATAGAAACTAAATACCATAGAAATTTTCAGTACTATTAAACATTATATCGTAATAAAAATGAAATGATAAACATCCTAACAAAATGACAACATTATTAATTCTAACTGTAAAATTCAAAACAATGAAGTTCTCTTTTAAATTTTCATATTAATCATAGTGTGACTGAGAAAATTAAAATTAAAGAATTTTTTTTATTGAATAATTTCAATAATAATTTATAGTTTTGTAAACTTATCGATGTCGAGTTTACCATAAGACATTTTTAGTAAACATGTTGTACTCGCATGACAGACCTTTTTAGTTTTATTGAAAGTTTTAATTTTACAGAGAGCGGTATTTGGCTGTCATAAGAACCACAACAATCATTATAAGATATAGTAACTCATGTTACTTGTAAGGCAGTGGGATGTTTTCATTCTGTTCTTTTTAAATTTGTAGTTTCACTACAAAATTTTTCATTCTATCGAACAGGACATGCATATTACTGTGGTATTATTCTTTTTCGTTATAAAATACTTTCGCCAGCCGCTTTTAGATGTTTTGCGGCTAGAAAACATTTTAAATTTTTACAAACATGTTATCTCACTATGCTCACTCTGCAATTGTAAATAATAATGAACTTATTTTGAGTTTTTTTCATCCGTCGCATAGATGTTTATAAAAATCGATTAAAATGCGTAATTCATATAATCGATTTTCAAAAAATCGATTAATATGAAAATAAACATCGACAATAAAAAATCGATTATAATAAAATAAAAATCGATTTAATTAAAAATCGATTATTTTTTAACATCCCTAGTTTGGCGTCATATATCAAAGGGCGTTAGGTCGTCTGCGCGTGCGCTATGTAACATTAGTAAAACAAGATGCCTACAAGATAGGGTTTCAAATGTTTGTGAATATTTCGTTCATAGTGCAATATTCGTCTCAACGCCAACAATTAGGTTTTGCCTCCGCCTATAGATATCCCACATCAAAAACTGAACTTAATAATTTTGAATTTATTTTAATAGCTTAAATCTGCTTTTTAATTGACTGTGGAGCGGAACGAAGTTCGTTGGGTTAGCTAGTATTGTATATATTTAAAAAGTAGGAAGAAAACATGCACATGCATACAAATACTGTATATATCTGTTAATATTAAGGAAAATATTGTAAATGAAATCGGCTGATTTATAAGTACGCCAGACAAAAGGAGTTATTCCTTATATAATTAATAATGTAATATAATTACAGGCCTATAAGTATAATTTCATGTATTGCTAAAGTTTTTGAATCTTTGGTATATGATTATTTTTACTTTCAAATAATCCCCTTCATTTCTGAAAAACAAGATGGATTTATTAAGCATAAATCGACTGTTAGTAACTTACTTGAATACAAAAAGGCACTCTGTAAGGAATTTGCTAGAGGTGGCCAAATTGAGACCATTTACACCGATTTCAAAAAAGCCTTTGATAAAATATTAGCTCTTTATGGAATTCACGGTAATTTACTTCGTTGGGTACAATCCTATTTAAATAATAGAAGTCAACTTGTAGCTATTAAGGGTTCTACTTCCTTACCATTTCTCATTAAGTCAGCTGTGCCTCAAGGCTCCCACCTTGGCCCATTATTCTTCATAGTTTTTATAAACGACTTTATTATTCAACTTTCTTGTGATTCATTACTTTATGCAGACGATCTCAAAGTACTTAAATCTATTATTTCTACTTCTGTTTGCTTCTTTCTACAACAAGATCTTGACACTATATCCCGTTGGTGTATTGATAACTTTATGTACCTTAACGTTGACAAATGTTTTGTTATTTCGTTTACTAATAAGAGATATAAAATTTTCTATCCTTACATAATCGACAATCAATTACTAGCAAGAAAATCTTTGGCGAAAGATTATGGCATCTTATTTGATGATAAATTATCATTTAGAAAACATTACCATGACATCACTAGTAGAGCTTTTAGAATTTTAGGTTTCATAACTAGATCATCCTTATCTTTTAAAAACCCTAACAGTCTTGTCATCCTATTTAACAGTTTAGTTCGTAATATCGTCGAGTATGCATCTGTAGTTTGGTCACCATATTACACCATACATTCTAAATCTATTGAGGCAGTTCAAAAAAAATTTTCAAAAATTCTATGTTACAGGTATGGTCATGCTCGCAGTGTCTCTTCTTACTATGACAGATTAAATAAATATAACATTATACCATTAAATGTTCGTAGAATTCAACATGATCTAGTATTTCTTCATAAATTGCTGCACAATTATATTTCATCTTCCTCCTTGATAGAGTCTCTTAATTTTAACACCAATTTCAATTATCGTTTTCCTAAAACACTTATTCTTAAAACTTATATGAATAATACTTCTTATTTCAACCCAATTGTACGTATGACTCGTATATATAATGAGCTTGCAAGTAAGCACATTTCACATATTTGACCATCGGGCATTCAAATTCAAAAAAACAGTTAAACACATTTTATATCCATGACCATCTCAACAACAGTTTCTATATAATATTTTAATATTCATTATTTATGTTTGCCAACCTGGTCTTTATTTTTATTTTTTTGTCAATGGGGTAATTTTAGTTTTCATAATTAAATTCATTTGAACTTTTTCGTTTATTATTTTATATATAGTTTTTTCTAATCCAGTGTTTCTCAATATTTAAACAATTATTATTTCCTTATTATTATTATGATTAGTGTAAGTTAAGTTTCTATGTGATAAAGCGTTTTAGGTCTTCAGTTTAGTTTTTTTTTTATTATTGCTATTGTATTATTATTTTTGATTGTCGACTGTTGCTTTATACATGTGTAAATAAATAAAATAAAATATATCAAAAATCTATACATAGTAAATCAACTGACAATTACAGTTTTAAGAATTTATAAATGGCTTACTTGGCAATGTATTTCAATTAAATGGAGGAACTCTATAGATCTATTTGGACACTGATTGCAAGACATGAATCGAAATCATACATTTGTGGATCTAGATAGTTCCGCAAACATGTTTCCGATTGGTAAGTTAATCTGCATATGTGATTGAGAGTCATATTTTAATGCATGGGGAAATCCCACTCTATTAATGACAGCTACAGGCTAAAGCTCTATTTTATTACGTATTATTTCTTCTCAAAGACTTGTCCAAATAATATAACAGAATCGTATAGGGAATGGCGAATTTTCAGAAATGTCAATTTATTTTTCGACTAAAACAAAATTTCCGATATTATCGACTTATAGACACACGTGCACGATTTGAAAAATGGAGACGGATCTCAGACATTTCCCAGATTATGTGAATCGGTGAAGAAACTTTTGTGTCTACCACACAGCAGCGCCAATATGGAACGGTTATTTTCAGCTATAAACATTATGAAAACCAAGTTATGCAACAGAATATCGACTAAAACTATTAAAGGTTTATTACACAGTAAATCTAAAACAACCGGTTGCTACTCATTTGAAGCCACAGAAAGGCACATGAAGAAATTTAACAAAAACATGTATATAAGAAAATGATTATGAGAATTCTGAAGATGAAGCAATTGGAAATAAAAGTGGGACATAATTTTACTTTGATTAATGTTTTTTCATTACATCTATTGTGATTATAAATATAACAATGTATGTGAGTCCTAATAACTAAGAAAATTGGTAATTGTTATTGATTAATGTTTTCACTAGTATATATGAGGAAAGTATGAAATCTGCCTTTTTTACTTATCTACTATTGTTTTCTCCTGTTTTTTATTAGCGAACTGTTGTTTTTTGGTTTGTTGGGGTTGGCAGCACTGGGTACATGTTCAATACGCTACAGGACATGATTTGCGCACGTCAAATTTCTACATTTTCTACACGTAGTTTGTTTCAGTGTTGCCGTTTGTGAAATAAAAAAGACGCCAGACGCCAATTAGAATGTCGCTAGATATTTAAATAGACATGATTAAAAAATCCGTCAGAAGTCGGTAAATGTTTATTATATTCCAATGGTTAAAAAAATGGTGAAAATACTATATTGCGAATATTTCACTGTGATAAAATGAAGAAAAAGCTTTAGTTGGATTAGTTAACAGGTTTTAGCCACATAATAACTCTTCTTGCTGTTTTCATTCTGATCTATACTTTTATTTATTTATTCTACTTTTTTCTACAACCTTTTTTTTTCTTAAAGATTTTCAATTTCCACAAATAGAGTTCGACAGCCATGGCGACAATTGAACAAATAAACTAAGAAAGACAAGTTTGTTTTGCAAAAACGTAACATAGTAACCGATTCTATCTTTCTCTTGGCGGTGGTAGTGAATGAATGAATGAGAAAAACGAAACATCTCTGATGGACCATTTGACAGAGTGAGAGACACCTAACCGATTCGACCTCGATATCGAACGTCATTCTGGTAGGGAAATTCCAAAAAGAACAACAGCAATTCGTCACGAATTATTCGTGTTTATTTTCAGTAATTAATTAGCAATACTTAAATATTTTCAATATTCAAAATGTCGCTAATTCTTTTTAAGTCGCTAGATTGAGTTAAAAAATCGTGAAACATGCCCAAAATAGGGCTGTTGATAAAATATTGATCAGGTCCGATATTGATATTTTTATAAATATAGATATATCGAAATCCGATATTTTTAAAAATATCAACAGCCCTAGTCCAAAATCCGCTAGATCTAGCGACGAATAGGTATCGATACTTTTTGGTATTCAGTACATTTCCTTTCGATACCGATATTTTTGTACTCGATAATTTGTATTCGATACTTTTACTCAATAAGTACTTTTTGTCAGGTATCGTATCGAATGCATTTCAGAAAATACCTATTTTAAATTTGACCTTACGGTTCATGTTTATGGCAACGCCATCTAGTTCAATCGTACTGAACTTTCTAAAACACTGAGCTCAAAATTGTTACATCTGTTCATAGACGTTGAGTTCCTATCCTTTCTTTCATTCATTTCACTAGTTCGTCGTTCTAATAATAATATGATTGAATATTGAAGTTTAAAAAAAAACATTATTTTCTAAAACAGTAAGTCACATATCGAAAATCCGAAACCGCTAATCACTAATTCGGCTCGATAAACTTACAATTTTAACTGATTGTCTGGAGGAGGAATGGGAATAAAGTAATAAAAGTTTCATTTTTTAAAATAATATTTTTAATTTGTACCGTTACAATTATCTTTTTTATTGTTGTAATAAATGTATTTACCAATACCATTTGTTTATTTATGTTATGATCTACTGAAACTACTTACTGAGTGACATTGACGTCCGGACATATGAGTATTAGGTCCTATAAAAAGTACTCGATACTTTCATGAGTAAGAGACTTTTATTCAATATTACTCATTAGTACATTATCGATACTTTCTACTCGTTACCGTGTCATTAATTACACCCCTCGAAAAGTACTCGATGCTTTTGTTTCGATACTTATATGAGTACGTTACTTTTTTTTCGATACTACTCTACTCATGAGTACAGTATCGATACTTTCTATTAGGACTGTTGATAAAATATCGATATATCGAAATATCGATATTTTTATCTTAAAATATCGATATTTTTTAGTAATATTTTTTGGGCGATATATCGATATTTTGATATTATAATTTGGATATCGGCAGTCGAATTTTTTTTTTTATTCATAATCATTTTCTTAGCCTTATTCCACCTAGATTGACTCGATACATTATGTTTTTCTTTTCCAGTCTCCTCCTTCAGAATTCACACCTATTACATATGTTATTTTTACATACTTTATCCATACTTTTTCGGTTTCCTCTACTTTTATATCTATTCACCTTCATACTTAAAACTATTCTAGTTATGTCTTTCATCTCTCTTTATGACATGCCTGTATCATGCTAACCTATTATTTCTCAACTTTTCTGTCACTGGTGATGTTTTCAATCTTTATCTGATACGTTTTTATTCTATCACTTCTAGTTACACCATACATCTTAACAATCGCAGCTCTGCCGCGTACAGTTTTTTCTCATCCGTTTCTTTTGTAACCTAGCACTCAGATGCATGCAGTATGACTGTCTTATAACAATTTTATACGCCTTCCCTGTGAGTTTCAAGGGCGTTCGTGGATCGCATAACCTGAACATCTTTCTCCATTTCGTGCATCCTGCATTTATCCTATTCCTTCCGTTATTGTCTACACTGCCACGTTTTGGATCAATGAATATGAAGCAGGCTAGTAGTAATCGTAGTACCTAGTGAAACAGCTGAACATATGAAGTAAATAGTATTTTAAAAATCTCTTGCTGAAAAATATTAATTACCATTAGCCTGTAAGAGAGCCACTGCAGGGCTACAGACCTTTTCCTGAAAGAAGGTATGGATATAATCACCACACTAGCCCACGGCGTATTAGCAATTTCAAACTCTGAGAAAACCACAATTGTACGTTTTCTCACATATAGTAATTACTACCAGAACATTTCTCAGGCTCAGGTTTTCTCACGGGGTTTTCCTTGACCGTCAGACGATACTGTTACCAATTTAAATTAGTAAGTGTACGCGAATTTTGTAAAATTCATTATTACACACCGGGATTCGAACCAGCAGACATCGAAATGTTATTTTACTAGTGAAACTAGTAGACTAGCACTATTTAAAAAGCTTGGTAACTGATGGACTGAAAAATATTGGTACATATGATTATCTTATTTAGATTAAACAATAATGATGACGATTATCAATATGATTGAATGACGTTTGTGCAAGTGGCTCTTAGAACTGTACTGTTATTTTTTATGACATATGTGGTTAAGCTGAATTACATTTTTTTAAACATAGCCGGATATATATCGATATATCGAAATATCGATATTTTTTTCCAATATATCGAGGTCCGATATTGATATTTTCATAAATATCGATATATCGAAAATCCGATATTTTAAAAAATATCAACAGTCCTACTTTCTATTCGATACGGTGTCCCTAGCGACAAAATCGCTAAAACGGCAATAGCTGATTGTTTAATGTTTTTAATTTTATTAGGGTGCAATCATAAATAACATGATATACCCTCCAGAAATATAACTAAACGAAACGCGACAATGTCGCAAGTCACTGTACTTCAAAAGAGAAATATACTCGAGTGAAGACATTTTTAGAAGGTTACAAAGTAATACCTTGTTTATAAAATAATAAGCGACATCTATTGGCGTATTTTGCAACTAATTTGTTTTTTAAATTTTGAATAGACGTTAGTAGAGTTTTGACCACGGAGTTATCGAGTTTACTTTGAAAATGACATTAATTTTTATTAGGATTTATTATACTTTTACTAACCCGTACAAGGTAATTTGAACATTTGGTCTCTGTTTCAAAATAAAAAATATTTAGAAATGCATACATAAGGGTTTGTTAATAAAGTGTAAAATTATGACAACTTTGGCTTCTTGAGGATTGTTTTGAGATTTTTAATTTAATTCATTGATATTTTTAATACAACTTATAAGGTATGTTATTTAGTAGTTAAAGTATCTCAGTATAAAAATCTGTTATAATATTTTATTTTGATGTATAATTCCATCTCGTTTACAAAATTATAGCGCTGTTGATGATTGTTCAAATGTTCAATCATTGTTCAGTTTTTTTTAAACATTTCTTGACACGGCCCCTTTAGTATGAAGAAATGTTTCGCGAACCCCCCTCTCCGCGACTCTCCTACCCTTTGTTTTCCTTTCATGTCTTTTATTTTGTGACAAATATTTAATTTAACATATTTATTCATTTTTATAATCAGGATTCGGATAAATATATAAGAGTTCTCGTAAGTTTTTATTTTTTGTTTATTTAATAAAAATGATTTTGGCCTTTAGTTAAATCTTTTTTTTTTATATCATATAGGAGGCAAAGGAACATGCGAGTCACCTGTTGTTAAGCGATCACTGCCGTCCATAGACACTAGCAACTCCAAAGGAGTCGCAGGTGCGTCGCCAACCTGTATTTTGGGGAATGGAAAGAAATGAAGAGGGGTTAGAGGAGAGAAGGGAAAGGAAGGCGAGGGGAGGGGATATGAGCCTCCGGCGCTTTCACAGACCGAACGAAACACAACAATGCGAGCATTGTTACTTCACGTCGGTTTTCTATCAGAGGGTCGTGCTAACCCGGACGGGCCGACCCATTCATACTGAAACTAAACTGTGTATTAATCTTCCCCATATACGAATGAATTACTGGATAAATTTCGATAATAATAATTCCATAATAAGTTAAGCTATTAGTCATAGCTAATGAGTGTATAATTAAACGAAAAAAAAGGTATGTTCTGTGTTAATTAATGTACTCTAAGTTTCTTAAACTTATCTAGTAACAATCTTGACGGTTTTTTTTTTCGAAATGACTACCCTATTGACCCGGCAAGGTCTTAACAGCTTCACCGGACTACTAAGGCGAACGCTTAAGGCACTCAGCCGATTTTATTTTGGCAATCAGCTCAAGGGTGCACGGCACACCTCGGCTTGGCTGTTGCTATCTTAGCTAACCTAGCTAACTATTCATATATGTATGAGTTGTTGAAACGTATATGTGTACCAAGCATACACGCCTCAACAACTCCTTAATATATTTATTATCGGAAAATTGAGAGTTTTTCAGTTCGATAAGAGAAAAAAAAGTAAACCCTTCCACTTTCATGTGTAAGCGTGCACGTGTGTGGGGGTGATCGTGTAATGTTGTAGCAGTGATGTATACTTGTGTGTCACCGTACCGCGCAAGCAACGCACTCAAGGGCTCCCTACCGAGGGATCGAACCTAGGCTTGAGCCGCCGCCGTGGGAGGCCTAATCGGGTGTGCGATGGAATCTTGACGGTTCTCTCCGAAGCTCGGGGTCTTTTGTGAATCATTGTAATGTGTAGGAGTTTTGACAATGTAAGTCGGGTAATGCAACCCGCCCGCTTAAGATCTTTGTATTTAAGAGCAATATGTCCGGGCTCAGTGTTCGAAATCTTTGAGAGAGCTCTTTGTGGACGATAATATTGATATCTATTTTCGAATCAGATTGTTATTTTAAGATTCTGATTGTTATATTAAAAATGATGATACTTATATTTTTAAGTTATGTGTAATTTTTCAATTTTTATTTGTTTTTATCTCGAGTTTTATTAATTTCTATGAAAATATTTGAGTGAAAGTTTATATAGGTCATTCACAAATTTGTAAGTTCTAAAATTATAATTAAATTTATCATTTGTGACGTGAGTCATGTGATTTAGTTTTTTGATGTATATTTTCCAGTCATAAATTTATTCACGTCATCAAAATCATAACCACATTCAATTATGTGCAATAAAGCAACATTTATTTCAAATATTAATGACTATTTAAGTTCCCTGTTTTATTTGATATTGAGATGGTTCTTGGAAAAGAATCTTTCTCTTCGGTAACTCATCATCACATTAACTAATCATGGTTAAAATTATCATTAAAATGACCACATTAAAAACAATGATTTCCATTAATAAAAAAAATATATTCCTTCGGTGACCACAAGAGATACAACTTATATTGAAATATTATACTTATAAGATACTATCCTCTGCCCGCGACTTCGTTCGCGTGGAATAATTACTATGAACTAACGCCCATAATGAATATAACACCCAGTGGAAAATATCCCGATTTTAAAACATTCTTCATTAGTGCTCCGCTCCTATTGGTCTTAGCGTGATGATATATAGCTCAAGACCTTTCTAGATAAAGGGGCTATACAACGCTGAAAGAAAGAATTCAAATCGGACCAGTAGTTCTTGAGATAACCCCCTACAACATCACAAACTCACAAAGTCACAAACTTTAGCTTTTTATAATATTAGTATACATAAACCTAAGAATCTCAAATGACAGAAATAATAATTTAAGGGCAAAGAGTTTAAAACATACAAACTATTCCTATAGATTGAACATATGAACACTCATTACCAGCAAAGTAGATGGCACTACACCTCAAAATAAAATATTATGACAGATATTTATACCGAGATAAATAACATACATAGTTTAATTTAAAAATACCACTAAATTAAATTAAAAATCTGAAAACAATCATCAAGAAGCCACAGTTACTATTCATAATTTTACAATTTATTAACAAGCTTTTTTAAATATTTTTCTTTTCTAATGAGGACCAAATGTTCAAATTATCTTGTATGGGTTGGTAAAAGTATAAGAAATCCTAATAAAATTAATGTCATTTTCAAAATCAACTCGATAACTTCGTGGTATAATATTTGTTTTAAAGAAACAACTCTACTAATGTTTATTCCAAATGTAAGAAATAAATTAGTTTCAAAATACGCCAATAGATGTCGCTTATTGATTTATAAACAAGGTATTACTTTGTAACCGTTTAAAAACAACCTCTCTTGAGTATCATTGTTCGTTAATAGTGACTCGCGATAATTGTCGCGTTTCGGGATTAGTTATATTTCTGAAAGGGATATCATATTGTATATGATTGCACCCTAATAAAATCAAGAATCTACGTGTAGTAACATATGGTGTTATTACGTGTAAAAATACCATATTGAATACTTGCTTTAACATGCTGAGTATTTAATATGGTTTGGGTAATTACTTATATAATAATCGATTTTACAATTGTAATTGATTTATCGGAAATCGATTACAGCAAAAAAAATAATTTTACGGAAAATTTTACAATATTTAATTTTTAGATTTTAAAAATCGATTTGTTGATTATAGTATTTCAAAATCTACATTATTTTCCTATTGTAATAATAAACCTAAGAGATTCATATTAATAATTTATCAGGTTTAAAATGATATAAAAAAAATATCTCTTTTAAAATAAAAAGCAAAGCGAATGTTTCCTTAAGCTTTCATTATAAGGAAAACAAATATCATTATTGATACAAATTCTCAGTACTACTTTTATTATAATGAAAATAAAATGATGAACATCTCAACAAAATGACAACCTTGTAACCTTAAAAACTAAAATATAAATCAATTAAAAAAAAATCAAGACAGTAGGATGTTTTTGTGCTGTTTTAAATTTGTAGTATTACTAAAGTTTTTGATTTTTAGAATTTTTTAGAACAGTACATGCATGTTGCTGTGATATTATCCTTCTTCGTTATACCCTATAAATACTTTAGCCGGCCGCTTTTAGGTGTTTTAAGTTTAGAACACATTTTGATGTCTACCATCAACTATATTAGTAATTGTAGAGCCACGCTATAACTGGTTTAAGCATGTATAGGTCGGCTTACTCGGGGTAGTATCACTCTCTCACAGAAACAGCGACGGGAAGTAACAGTGCTTGCATTGTTACGTTTCGTTCGATTAGTGAGAGTGCCGGAGGCCCATGTCCCCCTCTCTCCATTCTCTTTCCCCTCCCCCCGAACACAGGCTGGCAACGCATTCGGGACTCCCTTGGTGTTGCTATTGACTATGGACGGTGGTGATCACTTAACATCAGGTGACTCACCTGTTCGTTTGCCTCCTATGATATAAAATAAAATATTATCTCATTCTCAACTTTTAAATAAAAATGAACTTACTTATATTTTTTTTCATCCGTTGCATAGATGGCGCTAATAGTGAGAATCGATTTAAACACGTAATTTATATAATATAAAAAATTGATTAAAAGAAAAAATAATCGATTTAACTAAAAATCGATTATTTATTAACATTCCTAAATGCACCGCGCTTGATAAAACAAAAATAAAACCGTCTTCAAAAATCAACTCTAAAAAGTGTTATAGAACCTTGTTGACCATAGCTAGGTGTCTAAAAGCCTACCTAGTGTTGGGTTTATATATAACATGATTAGTCAATCATATATTATATTATTAGTCAATGATATACTGAAATAGTCTAGAAGATTGATTGGTTACCACAAATATTAAAAAAATTATACAACCGAATTCATAGCCTCCTTTTTGAAGTAGGTTAAAAAAGACAACTTTAAGAACCTTTATTCGTACATTAACAAATCAGTTCCAAGAGAAGCCAATAGATGTCACTTATTCATTTATATAAAGAGTATTATTTTGCTGCCGCTTTGAAATGACAACGGCTTAGTATCAAATGCAGTACAGTGTCTCTCGATATTCGTCGCATTTCGGGATCAGTTTTATTTCTGGAAGGGACATCATACACTGTATGATTTACCCTTGATAACATTTGTAACTTAGCTTTCTTAACTAGGGAGTTAGGGACACAGTATCATATAGTGTTAATATTTTATTCACGCGCAGTATTTCAAATAATGTATCTATATTATCCATATGTTTTTATTTATTTTTCATAGGACTAATCAAAATAAATATAAATTTTAATTCAGTTATCTACAAATCTAATCTTACGATTTCCAAAAAGTAGTTACTATTGACCTAGCAAGGTCTTAACAGCTTCACCATACTACAAAGCCCGTGAATTCGGTTGCGTGGAATAGTTGCTTTGGGTTAACACTAGCAAGCAGTAGAAGTTCTCAAACGAAAAAACGTTTTTGAAACATTTTTTATCGGTGCTCCGCTCCTATTTGTTATAGCGTGATATTATATAGCCTATATCCCTCCTCGATAAATGAGCTAACACTGAAATACTGAGATTAGCGTGTTCAACCAAACAAACCCTCCAGCTTTATAATATTAGTATTGATTTACAAGTATAATGGGGCATGAATTTCACACAAACGTATTGCAAAATATGTCATTACTCTACTACCAAAGTTCCTAACCGTGTGTAAAAAAAATGCTACTAACGTATTCAGAATATTAAAAGTGTAAGATAAATTATCAAGTGATACGGACGTCTGCAGTTAAAGTTTCTAGTTATTACCAAAGTATGTAAAAACAAAATGATTTACAAAATATATAATAATGAACCGGTCGCAAATTATAGTCTGTATTACTTTTATATACTTAACTCAGTAACAATGAACAGTGTTAGAAATTAATTAAGTCCGTATAAATAAAATTATAGGGTAATCCTTTGTGCGCCCATTGCTCAAAAACTACTGGATAAGTTTCGATAATTGGACAGTCCGATTCTGACGCGGCCGGGAACGGTTGTGTCCGCGCTCGGAGCGATATTTCGTGATTATTGTGATACAGTGTATACAGAGTGAAGTGTTCGGCTTTCACCTTGAAGTGCCGATCCGGCTGGCGCAAAAGTGCACCGCAGCTGAGTAACACCTGCGTTATTTTTCCTGAAATTGAGTGAGACCCTTCCTTTGTATTTATTTATTGCTTTGTTTATTATATTATATTGATACATTTATTTGTTTACTCATTAGTTTATCTATTTATTTACGTAGTCCTTTATCCTTTTAGTCGTCATTTCTTTATAACTTTATTTATTTCAATTATTTAATTGTTTATTTATTCATTTATTTATTTGTTCTATATCTATGCAAATTATTTACCTTGCCTATCTCGCTAACGTATTTCCTGTATTGCTTTCTTCTTCTTGTTCATTTTAAACAGCTCTCTTGATCTGCACCCGGGATAGACCCGTAATTAACCCGTTCGGCGTGCCCCCTGCCCTTAAGGCAGGGAGGTTGTTTCGCTGCCCCTCCCTCTCAGTCCTCCGCGATGGACTCGTCTATTGTTGATATTAGCATGCTCCGTCAAATTCTCATCGCGAACGGTATAAATGAGAAGGATCTTGATTCCGCTATCGTGAATGCGTCGCGACCCGCCGAGGGTACTCAATTCATAACGAACTGACCGACCGCGAACTCCATCGCGACTTTATCGCCGCAGTCTCCTCTAGACGCGCACAATAAAGGCCTACTAGAGGCCCCCCTTCCTAGCTCCAGCTCGGAGACCGGCTCCGAGATGGAGCTAGACGAGATGGCGTCCGCCGAGCCAACCGCGACCGCGACCGAGTCCGCGATTACCGCGCCTTCTGCGCAAACAGATAAGCACGGTTATACGACCGTCTCATACAATAGGCGTCGTCCGGCTAGCCCGACGGAATAGGGTTCCGTAGGCCCGGCGAAAGAAAGTCGCGAATATAGGTGGCGCTCGTGTGCCAGCCCCGGCTATACCGTAGCAAACCGCGGACGAAAAGACCTTGCTCCGTCCCGCTCACTCCTTCTCAACCTGCGGGTTCCGCAGGTAGGAAGCCGTGCCCCCCGCCTCCAGTCACGATTCAGGACAAGTCCCAATGGACTATGATTTCAAACAAGTTAAAGACCCTTAAGGTAAATTATACGTCCGCCCTGAGTACACCGGCGGTCATTTGCGTAAAATGTCCCACGTCCGAAGACCATCGCGCTTTGATTCGATTCCTTACGGAATCGAAATTAGCATATTTCACGTTCGCTCTCGAGGAGGAGCGCCTCCTCCGTGTCGTGCTTCGCCGTGTCCCGGCCGAAATCTCGGTCGAGGACATCACTCTCTTCCTTCAGGAGAAGAAATTCCCCGTGCGTGAGGTGCACCGCATGTACCACCCACGCACCCGCGCTCCCTACAATATGGTGCTTGTTCTCCTCGACCGGTCGCAGGAGGGCAAGGCCATCTTTTCATTCACATCTGTGTGCGACCTCAACGGCGTCACTGTTGAGCCCCCACGTAAGACCCGTATTCCGTCGCAGTGCCATAACTGCCAGTGTTATGGGCACTCGGCAAAGAACTGCCATCTTCGCCCCAGGTGCGTCAAGTGCCTGGGAGACAACGCCACGAAGGAGTGCGCGCGCACTCCTGGCACTCCCGATCCTCCCAGCTGTGTGCTCTGCGATAACGCGGGTCACCCCGCGAATTATCGCAGCTGTCCCCGCGCGCCGCACACACAGCGTCCCCGTCAGACGAGGCAGGCGCGTGGGTGCCTGTAGCCGCCGCCCGCCCTCCGCCGCCACCTCTCATGTCCGTGGAGGCCTTCCCTGGCTTGCCCGGCGCATCCCGCGCCCCAGTAGCAACCGTGCCCACGAACTCACCGCACTCGACACCCTCTGTGCCGCGCGCGGCTCAACCCGGGCGGGCCCCTATGGCCCCCTGGGCCCCCGACCTCAGCCTCAGGCTTCTTCTAAGCCTCAGGCACCGCCACCTCAGGCGGCTTACACCTCCTCCTGTTTCACCAGTAAGGTCGACTGGTTGAAACAGTTACTCCGCGAGCACGACATGCAGGTGGTCTTCACTTTACACGCCATTGTAGAGGTTGAGCAGGAGCTAGGTCTTCTCACTGCACTAGCGCGCTTCCCGGCTATCGGAGCCACTATTCAGCGCCTCGCCCGGTTACCCTCTTTTAAATAAGCTTTAAAATTCAGGGGTCTTAATAAAGTAAACCACGCGGTCTATGTCTCTCGTTTTTCAATGCATCTCGCCTTCGGACACAGCGCGGTCTAGTAGCTGACTTTTTGCGCGATAGACAGATTGAAGTTTTCCTCATCCAGGAAACGATGTTAAAACCGAGTATGCGTAATTCGAGAATCGCGAATTACTGTATAGTCAGGAACGACCGTGTCACCCGCGGGGGTGGCACGTTAATCTATTTTAGGCGTTCGTTGTACTGCATGCCGTTAGATCCGCCCACGCAAACCAATATGGAAGTGTCAGTGTGTAAATTAGGTATGACCGGTCACTTGAATATTATTTTAGTTTCCGCGTATTTGCCACCGAACAAAGAATTGCTAAGATCCAATTTGCAGGCGCTACCTAATTTAGGAGATTCAGTTATTATAGCGGGGTATCTCAATAGCGGGAACGTTATCTGGAATAGTCCGTGTACCTTTCGTAACGGGAGGATACTCGACGAACTAGGTAGGGTTCTCGTGTTTGACGTCATAGCCCCTTCGGAATCCACGCACTATCAAGATCATTGCCGACCCACAGTTTTAGACATAGCTCTCTTAAAAAATATCACGCTTCCTGTACGACTCATACAAGTCGTACACGAACTTGATTCAGATCATCGCCCGGTTATTTTACAGTTAGGTCACAATTCAGACTTCACCCCGCTGTCGGTTAGGGTGGCTGATTACGCGAAACTCGTTCAATATTTAAAAGAAAATCCGTCGTCTAGTAGTTTAGACAGGATTCCGGACGTGTTGGTGACTAAAGCCGACGCGGATGCGGCCATCAATTCCCTGGTGGATTATCTCCAGACCGCCATCAGGGTGACCTCGAAAGAGGTAAAAGCGGCGAACGATCGCCGTTTTATACTCCCTGACGACGTGAGAGCATTGATCACGGAAAAGAACGCCGCGACTCGAGCTTACGACGCTTACGCGTCTGTAGAGAATGGTGATCAATTACGTGCGTTACGTAAAACAGTCAAGTTTCGTATTTCTGAGATTCGGAGCGACAGGTGGGATAGACTCCTGGAGGGCCTCCAGCCGTCTCACCTGTCGTACTGGACTCTCGCGCTAACCCTAAAATCAGATTTGGTCACTCCAATGCCTCCTCTCGACAGAGACCCCAGGTTGCCTCCCGCGTTCAATAGCATAGACAAAGCGGAATGTCTTGCCGCGAGCCTAGAGAAACAGTGTTCGCCGAACACTAATAACACTGACTCTTTCCATATCGGTTTAATCGAATCAGTTGCGGAGCATGCACTCGCGTCTCCTCCGGCGGATACCTTAACCTCGATCACTTTCGATAAAGTTTCAGCCGCCATCAAGCGTCTCTAGCCTAGGAAGTCCCCAGGTCCCGATGGGATCAGGAACGAGGTTCTGAAACTTCTTCCTGATCGCATCATAGCTCTACTGGTCTGCATCTTAAATGCGGCCATGTCCCAGGGTCACTTTCCAGCCTGGGAAAAGGCCGTAGTGATAGGTATTCACAAGCCCGGCAAGAAAGCTACGATTCCCGTTAGCTATCGCCCCATTAGTTTACTAGATACTTTAGGTAAACTTACAAGCGGCTCCTACTGAACCGTCTTCAGTTCTCGATTACAGATTTAAAATTAATAACACCTGAGCAGTTCGGATTTCGCACCGAACACTCTTGCACGAATCAAGTACACCGCCTCACGGAGTACATTTTCTCTAAATTAACGCCGATCCGAAACGTAAACCGAAACGCACAATTGTAGTCTTCTTCGATGTCGCCAAGGCCTTCGATAAGGTCTGGCATGAAGGGCTCATCCATAAATTATATAAATCTCGCGTACCCGATAGGTTAATTCATATTATCCGCGATTATCTCACTGATAGGACATTCCACTTCAGAGTGGATGGTGAACTATCGCTGCCCCACCCGATACGCTCAGGTGTGCCACAGGGCTTCATACTGGCGCCCACGCTCTTCAATCTGTTCATCAGTGACCTACCTCGGTCTCGTGGGGTCGAGGTAGGTTGTTACGCTGACGATACCGTTATTTACACTTCCGGCTGGCGGTCGGACTTTCTTAGGAAGCGCATCGAAAAAGCCGTTCATACTCTCGGTGAATGGTTTCGTCGATGGCGCATAAAAGTTAATCCCGATAAGAGTGCCGCAATACTCTTCGATCCAACGAAACGCGCAAATAACTTTGAGCCCATCAGGCTATACGGAATCGATATCCCTTGGGTCGAAGAGGTCAAATATCTCGGTGTTACATTAGACAGACATTTAAAGTTCAATTCACATATAGACAGAGTGCGAAACAAAGCCGCTATGGTCTTGGTTCGCCTCCATCCGTTGCTTTGTCATAAGAGTAAGATGTCCCTTGTATAAGACGTGTATCCGTTCCGTGATGACATATAGCTGCCCCGTTTTTGCGCATATGTGCAAAGATAACTTTGATTAGCTGCAGGTTCTCCAAAATCGTGTTTTACGTAAAGTGACCGGTGCCCCGTGGTACATCGTGAAAGTCGATCCCCATAGAGACCTAGAGATCCCTTCTATCTGGGCGTATGTAAAATCCCTTACGATTAGCTATTTTGAAAAAGCCGCGAATCATACCATTCCGTTAGTGGTATCCGCCGCAAACTATGAACCCGTACCTAACGCTGCGCGTTATAAAAGACGTCCGCGACACATTTTTGCCGATCCTCCTGATTCAATCACGTCAGCGAACGATCAGTACCAGCCTGTACCTCGAAACAGCGTGTTCACGCCCACGCCCTCGTAACCACAGATCATGCCGCCATGGTCTGGGGGTTAATTTTGCTCCCGCACACCCGATTAGGCCTCTCACGGCAGCGGCTGAAGCCTAGGTTCGATCCCTCGGTAGGGAGCCCTTGAGTGCGTTGCTTGCGCGATACGGTGACACACAAATATACATCACTGCTACAACACTACACGATCGCCCCCACACACGTGCACCCCTTCACGCTTACACATGAAAGTGGAAGGGTTTACTTTTTTCCCCTTAATAGAACTGAAAAACTCTCAATTTTCCGATAATAAATATATGGAGGAGTTGTTGAGGCGTGTATGCTTGGTACACATATACGTTTCAACAACTCATACATATATGAATAATCAGCTAGGTTATCTAGATAAGTCGCGATTTTGCATGCAACAGGCAACAGCCAAGCCGAGCCGAGCCGAGGTGTGCCGTGCACCCTTGAGCTGGTTACCAAAATAAAATCGGCTGAGTGCCCTAAGCGCTCGCCTTAATAGTTCGGTGAAGCTGTTAAGACATTGCTGGATCAATAGCGTAGTCATTTCGAAAAAAAAAAAAATCGATAATTTGTTTTTAGATTTGGTCCTTATCTAAAGAAATATCACAATATCTTTATTCCCTATAAAGTTATTCAAGTTTTAGGAGAGTATGATTTTTGTAAGCACTACAAAATACTCATAAAATTTTGTAAGTATATTTTTCTATCAATGTTTTTTATCTTCTACATATGAAGTTAAAAAAAGTTGTGTGTATTTCAAACGCGGTAGCAATGAAACTGTCAAAAAGAAAGAGAGAGTAGAGTGTTTGTTTCTCTGTTCTCCTATACCCAAATTCAAAGGAAACCCTGTTCCCGCTCTACTCGACACAGTGTTTACCCCCCACCAGCTTTTGTTAGACAAAAATTTTCACTCCAATAAAATAATATTCAACGCAAAGAAATGTCGGCTATCGGCTAGTTATAAATATTCTGAACAATTCCAATACCATTAAAATATGTTCAATTCTACACGACAAAAGGAATTCAGCTGAAAAACTTGAAAAGCAGTTATCTATAAAAAATATACCTAAAATGTGTATTATAGTTGAAAATAAGTTTTGTTCAACATTGTAAAGAAGGCGGGCGTGCGGACGGACGGCCGCGGCCTCCTAGTCCAAACAGTATTTCCATTGTGTCCGCCATTACCTAGCCCTCTTTCGTCTTTTGTATTCGAGTCTCCTATTGAAGTGAGACCTTCCCAATGACGCTTTATGACCGCTTTGATGTATTCAGCATACTCCAGTTATGTCTACCTATTATCTATATTATACCCATATATAAGAATTATATATACGTAACAAAGAGTGTATGTTCATAGCAATAGGGATCAAAATAAAACTTGCAATTACTTGAGTTTGACTTTATTTTAAGTAGTTATCATCTTTTTATATACTCATCCTGCTTCATCTTTTATATAATGGTCTGTGTGCGAGAAATAGTGTCAACAACTAGTCTATGTCACCACTGCAGTCTTTTTTTGGTTAAATACAGAAATTGATTGTAGATACGATAAACATAATCTCTTATAGTTAGCCCTTAAATTCCTTAAGTTCCTGCAACACATTTGTAGTTGTTAGCTAGAAAAGCACTCCGTACAATAATAAAAAAAAAACTGTAGTCCGGAGAAGCTGTTAAGACCTTGCTAGGACAACAGCGTAGTCAGTTCGAGAAAAAAAAAACAATAAAAAAATAACCCCTAAAATTAAAAATACGTCTATTAAAGTTGAATTAAAGGAATAAGAATAAGAATTAATTTAGTGCAGCGTTATTATAACATCATTTATTTACTTCATACTATATGAAATAACCATTTAATATATTAAAGGGTATTTAAATATAGAAATAATTTTTTATTTTAGTTTTTAAATATTTTTCTTAAATTTTACAAAGTGACTTAATACAATCTAGAAATATTTATGGTACAATATAGTCATCCAGCAATTCACCAAATTTTGTTTTGCAAAATGACTGAAACTCTTGTGTTTCAAGTTATCATGGATTTATAATTTTTGACTACGATATTTTCCAATCGACTGTGAATTAGCGCCATCTAGTACGATTTCTAAAACATTATTATCTAAGTTTGCAATTACGTTTGCGTTTACTCTCTTTATATATAAATTACTTCTGTGTGTTATATGTGTGTGTGTGTCACTGTACTCCTCTTAAACAGCTGAACTGATTTTGATAAAATTCTGTCTGCGTGTTCCAGTGGATTCGAGAATGATTTAGATTCAGTTGATCCCGATAGGTGGCGCTGCGATTGAGTTTTAGGATTTTTTTTAGTATCAAGGTAGGACAAGGTCCGCCGAGCCCCCTACTGTCTGTATAATATGTATACAGTTTTTTCAATGATATTATAACAGCATAACATCATTTTTATTTTTTTTCAATTTTCATAACAGTTGCATATGTATTTAATATGACGGTAAATTGTTTATCTGTTTTTTTACGTATCTGAAAAACACCTTGATTAAGTTTTATGAAGTTTCTGTAAACTGCTACAAAATTTATCATTAACGCTTTCTATAGGGCAATGTTAAAAATAAATTGTTTATAATTTTTTTTTAATGATTTATTAATTAGTCTGTGCGGCTATATCGCCTGATAACATTATAGAGCTGCAAAATTTGTGATGGTCTAAATTAATTTTATACAATTCCCTACACATTTAAAAATTTACCTAGACATTTAAAAGTAGGATCAAATAATAGGGGGTTATTTAAACCAAAGTAGAATGAATCAGAAACATTGAATCCAGATCTTATACCTTTACTTCGAACACATTAAATTTTGGCAAGATGTTTTGTTTTACATTATAGGTGGTAAACGAATAGGCGGGTCACCTGATGATAAGTCATCACCGCCATCCAGTGTCGGATTTGCAGTCTTTGCCGCCTTAGGTCCCAGGCCATGTAGTAAGTACCAGCCACCCCTGGATCAGTAAATTTTTTGTCACAATTGGCCGCTCTAGGCCCGGGCCTCCTGGGCCTTTGGGCAAATCCGCCACTGCCGCCGTCCATAGACACTAGCAACACCAGAGGAGCTGCCAGCCTGTATTTGGGGGTACCGGGATGGGGATGGGGAGGTGGAAGTGGAGGAAGGCAGCTGGGACTCCGCGTCCTCATTGACCGAACGAAACACAACAATGCAAGCACTATTGCTTCACGTTGGTGTTTCTGTGGGTCGGGTAGTAGTACCCCAGGCGAGCCAACCCATTCATGAAACCTGTAACAGCTTCAGCGTGGTTCTACCACCTGAATGTCGCTTTACTCAGCCGTACAGACTAACTTTTTGCATGGAATGTATCTTGAACATCTTGTAGGAGCTACGGCTCACTACTATAGAAATTTAGACTGACACGGACAGCGTAATAATACTCGGAGTACGTAACATATACTGTTTATTTATATGACCATATATGGTATTTATACAGGCATGCGATATCTCATTTGTTTGTTCAGTTGTTTGAACTATTTACAATATTTCAAAATTTCTGCTAGTTTGCCAAACAGGATGACACACTCGGTAGCTACAATCTCATTCCAACGATTGCTTCACGATATCTCACAGTAATATCATTAATTATTAATACTTAATATACATTTTGATGATGGAATAAAAAAAAAATGATAGTGCACAGCTAGTCCATAACAAATGATTTTGTATGTGAACTAATGACCGTCCAATAGTTAAAATTCGATCATAATAAGTGGAACAGCATCCGGTATTCGATCTGACACGTTGGGAAGAAGAGTTTGACGTCCAGCTTAGATATTTGCTTCGAATTTGTAAAGCGTATTCTCTATTGGACAGCGCAATAACTTTTGTAGACAAAGATAACGATACACGAAACCGTATTTAGCTGACTATGTCGTTCTCTCTCTGATAAGCTAAATCAAAAGCCCGGTACTGTACAAAGTTTTTCTTTAATTTTTTTAATATATATGTATTTATTAATATATTTTCTCATTACGTAGATTTGACGAACATCAAGTATGACTAATAGATACTTATAAGTAAAGGTTTCAACTCGTCTATATTATGAATAAAATTGAACTATCAACGGACGCCTGGCAGATGTAAAATATCAAAATTGTTTTGTATAAGATATACACATAAATTTGTTCCATAAAGGAATGACTGTTTATTTATTTTATTACATAAATATTCATTTTTGTTAAATACAAAATTTCAACTAAATGCAGGCGTGGTTTGTTTGGCGGCAAATATCAATGGGCGTTAGGTCGTCGGCGCGTGCCGCGTAATACTAGTAGAATGAGTGGCTTACACAACAGTTTGAATCTTGCTTTTGAATTTTTATACTGATAGGGTTAGAAATGTTTTTGAGTATTTCGTTAATAGTGCAATGTACGTGTTTTGCGTCGCCACGCCAACAGTCAGACTTACCCTCCGCCTAAAGATGTTTCACATAAAAAGAAATCTAAATATGTTCATTTATATCACTAAAGTTCCTCAATAGCAAAGTTTCTAGCCTTAGCTTACCTACTAAAAATAAAAACAAAGACAATCAGTAGAGAGACGAGGAGGAAATGCTCCTGAAAATGCTGTTAAGACCTTTTACCAGGTCACCAGCGTTTTCAATTCGAAAAAAAAACTCCTGAAAATGATATCTTCTATTACATATACTTAAACCTGTTTATATATAGATATATGAAAATGTATAATTTATGTCTTTATGTATCTATAATATACTATGCTAACTTCACTGAACAATGCTCGGTATTATAATAGGAGATCAATTCATCAGACAACTATATTTTCCATTAATATCAGTTATTTTGACATGCAATACACATTAATGCAACGTTACTTTTGCATTATAATTTTGCAATTATGGCTGTTATTTATATCGAAATAGCGTTAAATATCGTTTGGTTGTCATTTTCGCGAATACAGGGGTTAAGTTAGTGTATATGCAAGGGGTATTGTGTGGGTTCGTACAATACGCTCGGTGGCTTTGTGTCTCGCGTTCGCACCATTGTCGTCGGACATATTACCCGACGTTTGAACATTGTATCTGCTCCCGTATTGACTTCTTTTCTGGGCTTCCTTGTTTGATGAGACTGAGTATCTTATTTGTACCATTCGCATTGAATTTCCTGCTCCAGAACGCGTGTTTTTTTATTATAAATAATTGTATTTCTTTACATGTTTTAGCAGTTTAACAAAACTTGCCCTGATTGTTTATGTTTTCGTAAACAAAAATTGCCCTGCGATGGGATTATCTATTCTATATTCTATGTATGCATATAATAATAGAAGTTGGTGTATCATTTGATGTGAAACATCTATAGGCGTGGATAAACCTGATTGTTGGCGTGGCGAATGTGAGAGACGAGGCGACGCGATGCCATGCGCAAGCGACTATGTGCAATCTGTCTTGGCGCATTAAACTCGCATATTAGTGTAATTAGAAAATTCGAGATTCGTTCGATTCGAACAATTTTAATGTTTCACATCTGCCAGGCGTCCCGTGACGGCTCAATTTTTTTCACTTATAGAGGTTTCTCCTTAAGTCTAGTTTTTCGTTTAACTGGGACTAGAGTAATGAATGGCTTTACTCACTTGTATAGATTTGAAATATATAGCGAACATGCTGTGAGAAATAAGTACGTATGGTTTAGGTATTATTCATTGAAATTAGATATAGATGCTTACAAAAAGTAAACAAAAAATCTTATACAAATTAATTTACTTCTGCATTTCCGAAAACTATTTACCGTAGATCGTTTAAATAAAAATCTTACTTGTTTAAATACCGACTCAGGTTTGAAAAACGCTCAAAATAAGCGCATAAAAATATTGAAGAAAACTTATATAAAGATAACAGCAAGGACTATGTTTTACAACACACGTACTTTGTAAGAAGGATGGTAACCAACTACCTATTGTACCAAAGAGGATGTAAAATTAAATGTCAAAAAGAATAGCAACGAGCAATTAAGGAAATTAGCACTATTAAAAGTCCAAAACAACGATTCCAGCTGATTTTATAAATCCTTGAAGACTATATATCTGAAACAAGTGAAAGAACAGGATCACCGTGAAATTGTGGATTATTTATATGAAATATGTACTTTTTAGCTTCCTAATATTTATTTGTCCTACGTAAAAGTAGAATTGTTCTTTTAAAAAAAGTAAGATGTTAAATAAAATCTTAAAAATGAGAGAATAAAATTGGCTTTTCAAGAAAAGGTATTGTTTAGTGCTAATATAATAAATAATCTCCGTTTGAAGGACTAGTTTGATTTGAACTACTGGAACTCCTACATACACGAGTACTAACTCATGTATTATCGCTAAAGTTATACTTTTGCAAAAATATATTGTAAGCACGTCATCCTGAATCACAACCACAGGCTATAATTAGATTACAATAGAATTTGGAAACGTATGGAAATGACGTAAATCGTGTAACTCAGAGCGGCTTTAATGCAAAATATAACAGCTACTGACTGATTGCTTAATTAGTATAAGTTTTACGTAAGCAATTGTTTTTAATTAGTGGGCATACTTTATTGTATCGAACTCACTATACACTTTTATATTATAGGAGGCAAACGAAAAGGCGGGTTACCGGATTTTAAGCGACCACCGTCGTCCATTGTTACTAGCAACATCAGGGGAGTTACAAGTGCATTGCTAGCCTGTGTTTGCGAGAAATATGGATAGGGGTAGGGAAGAGAGCATAGGGAAGGGAGACGGGTCTCCGGTGTTCTCACTGACCGAACGAAACGCAACAATGCAAGCACTGTTACTTCACGTCGGTTTTCTGAGAGAGGGTGGTAGTACCACCGTCCATAGATACTAGGAACACAGGAGAGTTGTAATTGCGTTGCCAGCCAGTGTCTGGTGGGAGAGGGAGGGGATTGAGGAATGGGAGGGGAGGGTGTATTGGAGGCTGAGGGGAGGTGGTCCTCCAGCGCTCTCACTGACCGAACAAAACGCAACAATGCAAGCTCCATTACTTTACCTCGGTTTTCTGTGGGTCTGGAGGTACTACCCCGGGCGAGCCGACCTGTTCGTACCGAAACCAATAATAGCTTCAGCGTGGCTCTACCATCTACAACACTGAAGAACTTGCAAAATTTTACAGTTTCTCCAGACTTATAAAACATCACATAACAAAGAATGCTAATAAGAAAATACGTAATAGTGTGAGCGGGCCGTGTCGGATGCAAGGTGTCGGACGGCTAGGGCAGAAAAAATTAATCCCGAGTGTAAGTTAGTAAATAGACAATTATGAAAATTTATGCCATAAAGTTTTTCGACTTTCATCCCATGGGTTCTGAATTAAGATTTAAATCTCTTAAAGGCGGATATGCTTAAAAAAAATTGGCGCCATCGGCAGTGACATTTATCTACCTACACTCTGTGCCTCTATCGCGATGAAGTTTTGCCTATGTATTTAAATATATGGTAATGAGATATGTATATAGTTTTAATAATATCATATATTTAAAACTGTTAGTGTTTTTTCATAAGTATATAATTATAGCTAATTTAGAAAATGTATCGTTTTAATATTGTGTAATATCGTTGTGGCAACATCACGTGACGTCATTTTAACGGCTTTTCTGCAAGAATAGTGAGTTATGAGTTACTTTGGTTTTTTTAACCGGTTTCGGCAAAATGACTGCACGGTACCTGATGTAAACTACCAGAGCAGTCTGTAAATAACAGCGACATATGACGAATACCCATGTCATATGAGGAAGAGAACACACTGGCCGGGAGGCGATTCCACATCTTCACAGTACGACAAAAATAAGACCTTACGAACTTCTTCGTTCTTGTTGGGATGGTTGCTACTGTGAAACTATACAGGCGCGTACCTGCCCATGTAGTTTTCTATAGTGGAAAGGAGAAGATGGAATGAGGTTAAACAACTCTTCGGGACACGCGCCATGATACAGACGATAAAACATGCTCAGTGAGGCAATGTTTCTTCGCAACTGAAGCGGTTCAAGGTTGTTAGTGACGTCTGCGTCATTCACAATACGGATAGCCCGTCGCTGCAACCAGTCTAGTGCATCAAAGAGGTATTGAGCAGAACCATACCAGAGATGCGAACAGTATTCCATATAAATCCTCGCACTCTATTCAGGATGCCCAATCTCTTAGATGTTGCAGAGATAACAATCCGTATGTAGTCCCTGAGGTTAAGGTCGCAGCGGATATTGATCCATAGGATGCTTAGGCTGTCACGGATTGTAAGAAAGTCATTCTGAAGAGTGAGAGAAGGAGAAAAGGGAGATTTTTTACAGGAAAACATGCAAACCTGTGTTTTCTTGGCATTAAATTCAACCAAGTTACTGGTTCCCCATAGAGATATGAGTTCCAAGGACTGATTGAGCTCAGTGACAACGTCAGCCCGCTTTCTCTCAATTTTACCACGACTAGCCGTTGGCTTGCTATGAAATCCAACATGAATCGTGCTGTCGTCTGCATAAGAATGAATGCAACCAGAGACTATCATATCATTAATATGCATTAGAAACAGGGTTGGGGAAAGTATAGAACCTTGAGGAACTCCTGCATGAACTAACATGAACTGCGAGCTATGTCCATCAACGAGGACACATATTCTGCATTCATGCAGAAAGCTGGAGATTCATCTACACAGATTGTCGTGGAGACCATAAGCCTCAAGGTTGGATAAAAGACCTCGATGCCAAACCCTATCAAACGCCTTTGCTATGTCGAGGCTAACTGCTACGGCATCGCCATCTATACTATAATAAAACTATAACAAGTCGAAATCTGTACATTAAATATTTTTTGAAAATTTTAATCAGGGTAGACTATGTTATAGAAGCCAAAAATAATCTTTTTACAATTTTTGTCTGTCTGTCTGTCTGTCCCTATGAACACGCATCACTCTGAAAGTACTGAACCAATCTTGACGAAACTTGACATAGTGATAAATAATTAATATTACGAGATTACATCAAATATACCTTTTGTCCCATAAAACGTAAAGGGTTCTCCAGGATAAAGGATTAAAGTCTAGAATCTCAGCCCGTATTACAATTTTAACGAAACTTGACACAGTGATAACTAATATCACAAGGTTATATCCAGGATGCTTTTTGTCCCATAAAACGCATGGGATTCTCCAGGATAACGGACAAAAGTTAAAAATTTGTAGTTCATGTAATTCTTGATGGAATTTCGTAACTTTTCTTTGTGTTATATAAACCAGTAAGATTAGATAAAGTTTAAGCTACATTTCATCACGCTAGGCATCTTCAAAAAAAAAAAAAAAACAAAAGGTATGGTATAGTAAGATTCGAACCAGCGTCCCAGTCGTCTCCGTCGATCGATTCGCGATTAAGTCGTCATACACGACGATTGCACCAAGACGAAGTAACGCTTCATTGCGAAATTATCTATCAGCTGAATTAGTTAGGAGTATTAACTTATGTGTTTGTTTTTTAATATGAAGGATTTTATTTTCATTGATTCATTCAAACTACAACAATTGTAAAGAATATCTTCTATTCTATTATTTATTTCTTTGTAAGAAAACTATAGTATTTAAATATAGTACATATTTCTTTCTGTACAGCTGTTGGTCGTTAAAACAGCATGTATTTTTTTTAGATGGCGCTTTAACATAATAATAGCTCCGTGGCAAATATTTGCTATATAGCTATGTTGAAATTTGACAGAAAACGGTTAACATGGTTATCATTATACAATTTAGATTTATGCTAAAAGCGGTAAATAGTGGAATAATAAACTTTAAAAGTCGTTTATTTTTTACAGAGTAACGCATTAGTTTTATTCAAGTTCCGTAAAATTCCATTTCAAAGTAGTGTTTTATAACTATAATAAAAATGTAACTTGGTCAAAACTTATACATTAAATATTTTTTGATAATTATAATTGAGGTGAGCTTTGTTATCGATATAGAAGTCAAAAATAATCTATTTACCATTTTATCTGACTGTCTGTCTGTCTCTGTGAACACGAACAACTCTGAAAGTACTGAACCAATTTTGACGAAACACGACACAATGATAACTAATATTACAAGGTTACATCTAGGATACTCTTTGTCTCATTATACACAAGGGGTTCTCCAGGATAACGGACGAAAGTAAGAAAGTATGAAATTCTTAATGAATTTTGGTTACTTTTCATTGTGCTATATATAGTAGTAGGATTAGATAACAATTTAAGCTATATGTCATCATCCTGTGCTACTTAAAAAAAACCAATAACAAAAAAAACTGTTGGGTTTCGAACTTTCACCCCGTCGCGTCGATAGTTCAGTATAACGTAGACTACCTTACCACCGGGCTACGGTTATTTGGCAATTGTAGGCCAAGATATCAAATACATCAATTACATAGGGGACTTCCGATTCTGACGCGGCCGGGAACGGTTGTGTCCGCGCTCGGAGCGATATTTCGTGATTATTGTGATACAGTGTATACAGAGTGAAGTGTTCGGCTTTCAACATGAAGTGCCGATCCGACTGACGTGGCGCACATGTGCACTGCAGCTGCGTAACACCTGCGTTCTTTTTCCTGAAAATGAGTGAGACCCTTCCTTTGTAATTATTTATTGCTCTGTTTATTATATTATATTGGTACATTTATTTGTTTACTCATTAGTTTATCTATTTATTTACGTAGTCCTTTATCCTTTTAGTCGTCATTTCTTTATAACTTTATTTATTTCAATTATTTATTTGTTTATTTATCCATTTATTTATTTGTTCTATATCTATGTAAATTATTTACCTTGCCTGTCTCGCTAACGTATTTCCTGTATTGCTTTCTTCTTCTGGTTCATTTTAAACAGCTCTCTTGATCTGCACCCGGGATAGACCCATAATTTACCCGTTCGGCGTGCCCCCCTGCCCTTAAGGCAGGGAAGTTGTTTCGCGGCCCCTCCCTCTCAGTCCACCGCGATGGACCAGATAGCATTAATAGAATTATTCCGCAGAAATCTCCTCGCGAGCGGCCTAGATCAGGAGATTATCAATACAACATTTCAGAATGTTACGTCGCAGGCCTCCGAGGGACATTTCAATATACCAACCGCGAACTCTTTCGCGACCTTATCGCCGCAGTCTCCTCTCGACACGCGCGAAAAAGGCCCACTAGAGGCCCCGATTCCTAGCTCCAGCTCGGAGACCGGCTCCGAGATGGAGCTAGACGTGACAGCTTCCGCCGAGCCGACCGCGACCGCGATCGAGTTCGCGATTCCCGCGCCTTCTGCGCAAACAGATAAGGACGGTTATACGACCGTCTCATACAATAGGCGTCGTCCGGTTAGCCTGACGGAATCGGGTTCCGTAGGCCCGGTGAAAGTCGCGAATATAGGTGGCGCTCGTGTGCCAGCCCCGGCTATACCGTGTAGCAAACCGCGGACGAAAGAACTTAGCTCCGTCCCGCTCACTCCTGCTCAACCTGCGGGTTCCGCAGGTAGGAAGCCGCGCCCCCCGCCTCTAGTTACGATACAAGACAAGTACCAATGGACCGCGATTTCCAATAGATTAAAGACCCTTAAGGTCAATTATACGAATACCCTTAGCACTCCGGCGGGCATTCGTGTCAAATGTCCCACGTCAGATTATCATCGCGTGCTAATACGATTCCTCACTGAATCGAAACTCGCGTATTTCACGTACGCTCTCGAAGAGGAGCGCCTCCTCCGTGTCGTGCTTCGCCGTGTCCCGGCCGAAATCTCGGTCGAGGAAGTCACCCTCTCCCTTAAGGAGAAGAACTTCCCCGTGCGTGAGGTACATCGCATGTACCACCCATGCACCCGCGCTCCCTACAACATGGTGCTTGTTCTCCTCGACCGGTTGCAGAAGGGCAAGGCCATCTTTTCGCTCACATCTGTGTGCGACCTCAACGGCGTCACTGTTGAGCCCCCACGTAAGACCCATATTCCGTCGCAGTGCCATAACTGCCAGTGTTATGGGCACTCGGCAAAGAACTGCCATCTTCGCCCCAGGTGCGTCAAGTGCCTGGGAGACCACGCCATGAAGGAGTGCGCGCGCACTCCTGGCACTCCCGATCCTCCCAGCTGTGTGCTCTGCAGTAACGCGGGTCACCCCGCGAATTATCGCGGCTGTCCCCGCGTGCCGCGCACACATTGTCCCCGTCAGGCGAGGCAGGCGCCCAGGGCGCCTTTAGTCGCCGCCCGCCCTCCACCTCCACCTCTCACGTCCGTGGAAGCCTTCCCGGGCCTGCCGGGCGCCTCCCGCGCCCCGGTAGCGCCCGCGCCCACGACCTCACCGCGCTCGCCACCCTCTGTGCCGCACGCGGCTCAACCCGGGCGGGTCCCTATGGCCCTCTGGACCCCCCGACCTCAGCCTCAGGCTTCTTCCAAGCTACAGGCGGCTAATGCTGCTTCATCATCCTCTATCTCCGGTAAGTTTGACTGGATGAAGCAGTTACTTCGCGAGCACGATATGAAGGAGGTCCTCGCTTTCCACGCCATCGTTGAGGTTAAAGAGGAGCTAGGTCTTCTCACCGCTCTAGCGCGCTTCCCGGCTATCGGAGCCACCATTCAGCGCCTCGCCCGGTCACACTCTTTTAAATAAATTTTAAAATTCACGGGTCTTAATAAAGTAAAACCACGCGGTCTATGTCTCTTGTTTTTCAATGCGAGATCCCTTCGGACACAGCGCGATCTAGTATCTGACTTTTTGCGCGATAGACAGATTGACGTTTTCCTCATCCAGGAAACGATGTTAAAACCGAGTATGCGTAATCCGAGAATCGCGAATTACTGTATAGTCAGGAACGACCGTGTCACCCGCGGGGGTGGCACGTTAATCTATTTTAGGCGTTCGTTGTACTGCATGCCGTTAGATCCGCCCGCGCTAACCAATATGGAAATGTCAGTGTATAAATTAGGTATGACTCGAATATTATTTTAGTTTCCGCGTATTTGCCACCGAACAAAGAATTGCTAAGTTTCGATTTGCAGGCGCTACTTAATTTAGGAGATTCAGTTATTATAGCGGGGAACCTCAATAGCGGGAACGTTATCTGGAATAGTCCGTGTACCTCTCGTAACGGGAGGATACTCGACGAACTAGGTAGGGTTCTCACGTTTGACGTCATAGCCCCTTCGGAACCCACGCACTATCAAGATCATTGCCGACCCACAGTTTTAGACATAGCTCTCTTAAAAAATATCACGCTTCCTGTACGACTCATACAAGTCGTACACGAACTTGATTCAGATCATCGCCCGGTTGTTTTACAGTTAGGTCACAATTTAGACTTCACCCCGCCGTCGGTTAGGGTGGCTGGATACGCAAAACTCGTTCAATATTTTAAAGAAAATCCGACGTCTAGTAGTTTAGACAGGATTCCGGATGTGTTGGTGTCTAAAGCCGACGCGGATTCGGCCATCGATTCCCTGGTTGATTATCTCCAGACCGCCGTCAGGGTGACCTCGAAAGATGTACAAGCGGCGAACGATCGCCGTTTTATACTCCCTGACGATGTGAGAGCATTGATCACGGAAAAGAACGCCGCAACTCGAGCTTACGACGCTTACCCGTCTGTAGAGACTCGCGATCGTTTACGTTCGTTACAAAAAACAGTCAAGTCTCGTATTTCTGAGATTGTCGTACTGGACTCTAGCGCGAACTCTCAAATCAGATATGGTCACTCCAATGCCTCCTCTCGACAGAGGCCCCGGGTTGCCTCCCGCGTTCGATAGCATAGATAAAGCAGAATGCCTTGCCGCAAGCTTAGAGAAACAGTGCTCGCCAAACACTGATAACACTGACCCTTTCCATAACGGATTAATCGAATGAGCTGCGGAGCATGTACTCGCGTCTCCTCCGGCGGATACCGTAATCGCGATCACTTTCGATGAAGTTGCAGGCGCAATTAAGCGTCTCAAGCCTAGGAAGTTCCCAGGTACCGATGGGATCAGGAACGAGGTTCTGAAACTCCTTCCTGATCGCATCATAGCTCTATTGGTCTGCGTCTTCAATGCGGCCATCTCCCAGGGTCACTTTCCGGCCGTCTGGAAAAAGGCCATAGTGATAGATATTCACAAGCCCGGCAAGAAAGCTACGCTTCTCGTTAGCTATCGCCCCATTAGTCTGTTAAATACCTTAGGAAAACTTTACGAGCGGCTCCTTCTGAACCGTCTCCAATTCTCGATTACAGATTTAAAATTAATACCACCTGAGCAGTTCGGATTTCGCGCCGAACACTCTTGCACGAATCAAGTACACCGCCTCACGGAGTACATTTTCTCTAAATTTAACGCCGATCCGAAACGTAAACCGAAACGCACAATTGCAGTCTTCTTCGATGTCGCCAAGGCCCTCGATAAAGTCTGGCACGGAGGGCTCATCCATAAACTATGTTAATCTCGCGTACCCGATAGGTTAATTCATATTACCCGCGATTATCTCACTGATAGGACATTCCGCTTCAGAGTGGATGGTG
>JACEII010000008.1:568365-596631 GCA_014332785.1 Antheraea mylitta | reverse complement strand
CCTGATCGCATCATAGCTCTATTGGTCTGCGTCTTCAATGCGGCCATCTCCCAGGGTCACTTTCCGGCCGTCTGGAAAAAGGCCATAGTGATAGATATTCACAAGCCCGGCAAGAAAGCTACGCTTCTCGTTAGCTATCGCCCCATTAGTCTGTTAAATACCTTAGGAAAACTTTACGAGCGGCTCCTTCTGAACCGTCTCCAATTCTCGATTACAGATTTAAAATTAATACCACCTGAGCAGTTCGGATTTCGCGCCGAACACTCTTGCACGAATCAAGTACACCGCCTCACGGAGTACATTTTCTCTAAATTTAACGCCGATCCGAAACGTAAACCGAAACGCACAATTGCAGTCTTCTTCGATGTCGCCAAGGCCCTCGATAAAGTCTGGCACGGAGGGCTCATCCATAAACTATGTTAATCTCGCGTACCCGATAGGTTAATTCATATTACCCGCGATTATCTCACTGATAGGACATTCCGCTTCAGAGTGGATGGTGAACTATCGCCGCTGCTCCCCGCCCCCCCCGATACGCTCAGGTGTGCCATAGGGCTCCATACTCGCGCCCACGCTCTTCAATCTGTTCATCAGTGACCTACCTCGGTCTCGGGGGGTCGAGATAGGTTGTTACGCTGACGATACCGTTATTTACACTTCCGGCTGGCGGTCGGACTTTCTTAGGAAGCGCATCGAAAAAGCCGTTCATACTCTCGGTGAATGGTTTCGTCGATGGCGCATAGAAGTTAATCCCGATAAGAGTTGCGCAATACTCTTCGATCCCACGAAACGCGTTAATAGATTTGAGCCCCTCAGGCTATACGGAATCGATATCCCTTGGGTCGAAGAGGTCAAATATCTCGGTGTTACATTAGATAGACACTTAAAGTTCAATTCACATATAGAGAGAATGCGAAACATAGCCGCTATGGTCTAGGGTCGCCTCCATCCGTTGCTCTGTCATAAGAGTAAGATGTCCGTCAGACACAAGCTCACTTTGTATAAGATGTGTATCCGTCCCGTGATGACATATAGCTGCCCCGTTTTTGCGCATATGTCCAAAGATAACTTTGATAAGCTGCAGGTTGTCCAAAACCGTGTTTTACGTAAAGTGACCGGTGCCCCGTGGTACATCCGGAGAGTCGATCTCCATAGAGACCTAGAGATCCCTTTTATCTGGGCGTATGTAAAATCCCTTTCGATTAGCTATTTTGAAAAAGCCGCGAATCATACCATTCCGTTAGTGGTATCCGCCACAAACTATGAACCCGTACCTAACGCTGCGCGTTATAAAAGACGTCCGCGACACATTTTTGCCGACCCTCCTGATTCAATCACATCAGCGAACGATCAGTACCAGCCTGTCTCTCGAAACAGAGCGTGTTCACGCCCACGCCCGCGTAACCACAGATCACGCCACCGTGGTCGGGGGGTTAATTTCGCTCCCGCACACTCGATTAGGCCTCCCACAGCAGCGGCTCAAGCCTAGGTTCGATCCCTCGGTAGGGAGCCCTTGAGTGCGTTGCTTGCGCGATACGGTGACACACAAATATACATCACTGCTACAACACTACACGATCACCCCCACACACGTGCACGCCTACACGCTTACACATGAAAGTGGAAGGGTTTACTTTTTTTTTCCTTGTCGAACTGAAAAACTCTCAATTTTCCGATAATAAATATATGGAGGAGTTGTTGAGGCGTGTATGCTTGGTACACATATACGGTTCAACAACTCATACATATATGAATAGTTAGCTAGGTTAGCTAAGATAGGTCGCGATTTTGCATGCAACAGGCAACAGCCAAGCCGAGGTGCTCGCCTTAGTAGTCCGGTGAAGCTGTTAAGACCTTGCTGGATCAATAGCGTAGTCATTTCGAAAAAAAAAAATCAATTACATAGGAAACGTCGACAAAGTTGTTAAACAAAACTGTAAGTAATATATAGTAGGTTTATATATATAGTAGTATAGTAGGTTTTAGGCTTAATATCAAATAATTCTCAGATATCAACTCAGTATAAATTTGAGTCCCTGGATAGTTGATTCACAATTGGAAACGGTAGATGTCACTGTAATTAGGTTTATTAAGATTTGTCGTGTTTAAAGATAAAATCGAAACCGATAATAATCGATTTGGTTCAGATGAATTTGCACGGATCATATATGTATATTATTGTATAAATAATATTCAGACATAGTAAACAATGAACAATATTTAATCAATAACTTTTTTCACATAAGTAAAAAATAATGATAATATAATAGATGAATTTCATTATTAGATAATAAGAATGAGCTTAGCAGTCAAGATAGCTAATATGTCCATAGATGGAGCTAAATTGAAATATTTTGAAGCATTAAAAGTTATACACATACGCGAGTGTATTTATGTTTTACTTTTTCTAACAAAGATGAAAGACAAAAATTTGTATCTAATGAAATTCTTGATGGATTTTGGTAAATTTTCTTTGTGTATATTATCCCTCAGTTATTTTGGCAAATATTTATTTTCAATAGTTAATCACAAGGAATGTAATTGAAACCGGTAAAAAATCATTTATCGCCAATACTGGGAAGGCATATATCAGAAATATGTGTTGGTTAGTTTTTTTTTTTAAATTGAACCCGGTAGATGATGCTGCGAACGAGTTTTAGGCTTATTTTTAAAGATTTCTCACATACCAACTGGGTATATTATATTTGTGTGATCTCCTGTATTGTTCGGATTACCAATTGAAAACGGTAGATGCTGCAATCGGGTTTATTAAGATTTTTCGCCTTTAAAAATATAATTGAAACAGGTAATAACCGATTTGGTGCAGACAAAGTTGCACGGGTCAGTTACTGTTTAAATAAAAACTTTTTAACACAAAATTAAACCGCCGAAAAATCTGAAAAGCAAAAAATAATAAACCTTTTACTTTATTCATCCTAATAACTAAGTTCTTAAACTAATGTAAGTATACCTAAGTAATTTTAAGTCGGCGCCAAACAATCAAATTAATTAATTACGTAAAGCGTGATGCGCGGCGGCGGCGCAGCGTGACACATCCCTTGCATGCCGAACGCTTACGAAGCAACCCGAACGGGCACACACGTTACCGCTGGAGATTTCACATCGCATTTTTAATTTGATTTGGTTATTTGTGTGAATTTAAGTAATCTAGTGATCTTTGTTCATTGATTGTTTGGCGCCGACTCAAAATTTCTTAGGTATACTTACATTAGTTTAAGAACTTATTAAGATGAATAAAGTAAAAAGTTTATTATTTTTTGCTTTTCAGTTTTTTCGGCGGTTTAATTTTTTGTTAAAAAGTTATTTTATAATTTTTTGTGGCTATGATCTTACTAATTATTACATGCTTAATTTATTTGTAATACACAACTCGGAAGCTGAATTATAAATCATGCCCTATTTTCCTACCCTTGGGGTTGCTTTTTTTATGTTTACATGTATATGGAACCAACTTCTGGGTATACTCTTTCAAATCAAACGATATAAATTTTATTTAGACTATTCTGTCTAAAGATATGCGCGGTCATAGATATAATCAGTGCGTGAATAATCAATCATTCTCGATTTTCATACCCTTAGCGTTGAAATTTTTTTCCCAAATTTAAATGGGACCAACTTCGGAGTTATACCCTTTCCAATAAAAAAATAATGTTGATAATGGGACTATACTGTAAAAAGTTATGCGTGATCATACATAAAAAAAAGATATATACGCGACGAATTGAGAACCTCCGCCGTTTTTTTCGTCGGTTAAAAAGGGTTTTCATGAGTATCAAACTATACAAAGTACACAACCTTAATATAATTGAAATTGTAAAAAAAAACGTTACTTTGCATTTCCGCCTGGAATAAATTGGCCGCTACCACGTCTTACTGCAAAAAAAATTTTTGAATTTATCTATAAGAGGTGTACCTGAAAAAGTTAAATCTTAAAATAGCAAAAGGAAAAGTGCGTAATATTAGTCACTAACCAAAAGAATTGTAAATGCGTTCCTTGGTAGACGGTTGAACCTGACGGCTATTGACACTGTTGGTATGTACCTTTTTTTTTTTTTTTAACGTGGGGAAATCCCTAACGGATACGCTATCCTCCCGGGCGAGAGGGTAGGTTATGTCCGATTCGCACGGACTAAAACCCCACGGTGTACCGTCCGCCGCATTGGAGGGGCAGCCAGGGATCGAGCATGCTCACTGACCTGAAACTGCCCCTGCGGCAGCCTGGCGAATGAACGCCAGGCTTCACCCTACTATAGAGAGGCTACTGGGTACACGACCAGCAGCCTCCCCTCGTCAGCCTCACCCGTGCAACGAGGAGATGGGAGGCCCCGCCCCATCCCCTCAGGTTTGGCGACGGTTTTGGGAGGGACGGGCATTACGCCTCGCCCCTCCCGCTGCTCTTCTTTGGCGGAAAGGACCACTTCTGGGATCGACCTCCCGGGCCCTCTCCGCCGCCTCCTTCTGTGAGATGACGGTCTCGCAGAAGGAGGCCACAGCAGCCCAGGCGTCCTCGCTGCCGAGCATGGCGGAAACCACGCCCGGCAGCGAGAGATCGTCCCCCACCACCGCAACCAGGGCGCGACGCTGATCGCCCCACGCGGTGCCCTTCGAGAGAGTGTGCTGCGCAGTGTCCGTCTCAGCGCCGCACTCGTGGCATGCAGCGGTGGGCTCCCTGCGTGCTATCCGGTGCAAGAACCAACCGAAGCATCCGTGCCCAGTCAGCACCTGCACCAGACGGTACGTCAGGGAGCCCCAGCCCCTATTCACCCAGGCCGACAGGACCGGGCGGACGGCGTCTATGGTAAATCTTCCGTAACGCTCGTCCGCCAGGCGTCGGCCCCACCTCTCTATTTGCTCGCTGCGGGCCGTAGCCCGCAGCGCAGCGATCTCCCTGGGCGCCGGAGGTCTACCTCGGGATTTTCCTGCCGCCGCGTAATTGTACACGGCGGCAAGAGTTTCCGCCTCCAGCTCCCAGGGTAGAGAGCCTGCGAGCACCATGGCCGCCACCAGGACACCGTGCGGTACCCGCGGATCTCCCTCAACGCCACTGTGCGCTGCGCTTTGCGCGGGACGCGAACGTTCGTGGCGCTGAGGGAGTCCGCCCACATCGGCGCCCCGTAGACGGCCATGGCCCTCACCATCCCAGTATAAAGACGGCGGCAGGCAGCGCCCGGCCCTCCCGTGTTCGGGAGAAGGCGGCCGGGCGCCGCCACCGCCCCTACTATACGCGGTCCGAGCCCCTTGAAGTGGGGCTGAACCGCCAACGCCCGTCACTGTTGGTATGTACCTGTAAATAGAAAGAAATATGTTTTTATAGGGGTCAAAACTTTTGCGGAAAATAAAACATCGCAGTTATACAAATATCTTAAATAAAAGAAAAATAATTATACAGGTCAATAAAACCGCTACCAATCTATCTATACTCTATACTAATATATAAAGCTGAAGACTTTGATTGTTTGTATGGTTGAATGAGCTAATCTCAAGAACTACCGATTTGAAAATTTATTTTCGTGTTAAATAGCTCATTTATCGAGGATGGCTATAGGCTACATATCGTTAAAACCAATAGAAGCGGAAGACTAATGAAAAATGCCTTAAAATCGGGCTAATTTTAGAGCTTCCGCTGCGTGTTAGCGTCAGTATTATATACGTTGCCATGGTAACGTGGTAACATTCTAACGTAAATATTTTCTGGGTTTATTTTATATTCCTATTCAAAAATTTTATTCTACGTTAGTTTTGTTTCCATTATTTTAATAAACGTTACGTACGTTTATATTGCAAACAAGTTTATTCTGTGTTGCTATTCAAAAGTTTAGTAGTAATAATCTTCGTCCAATAAAACAGGCGAAGAAATTAATTCATACTGCCAATTCTGAAGTTGTCAATATATATAGGTAGTTATTATGTACTCTTCAGCCAGTTCTCTACTATGTCCAAGTTAATGTAAAGGTATAAGTGTTAAATCCTCTATATAATATTTTGTAAATTTTTATCTTCTTAATTTTCAATACCACAGAATTCATGCTCCGTGGTATTATTTTTCATTCATTTCACTTATGCACAATAAACGAACCATATTACATAAAACGCCACCAATTTAACACAATATAGAGCCAAGTAACAGGAGATTATGAATAAAAAAAGCGATAAATACAGCTGTAATTGGATTTTAGGTTTGTTAAGATTTTTCCGCGTTTAAAAATACAATTGAAACAGGTAATAACCGATTTGATGCAGACGAAGTTGCACGGGTCAGTTAGTCTTGTAATGATTTAATTTTAGTAACACATATTAACAACAAATCGTATTATTGTGCAAGTGTATGCAATAGGGTAGTCTTGAGTACAGTGCGCGGTAATTCTGCGCGTCAACAACAACGCGGCAGAAACATTCTCACTAACCGGCCGGCTCCGCAGTTCTTGTTCGGTTTTCAACAAATGCGATCGCTCGCGTAAGATTTTGCCAGTACGAACTTTCCGTCAACTTTTTATTTCCCGCCAAGTTAATGTTTATAAAATCGTTGTGAATTTGTGATTCTATGTGCTGTTGTGAATGTGTTGTGTCATTTTATGTGGAAAATTGTGATTTGGAAGTTATTGGATGAGGGATTTTTAAAGGTAAGTGTTCATTTATTTGTTAACTAAATGCTTATTAGATTGTTATCGTGTTATCATTTTATTATTTTGTTTCTATTAGTGCTAAAACTGTATCCCTATTTCATATTAAACTAATAATAATCATTTAACTAAAAATTGATTGATTTAATTTGTTAATAAACACAATGTTACAGAATGAATAATAAAAAAAATGTGGTAATAAAATATCTCTTAACAAAGATAAATAACATGTTAGAGAATGAAGGTTTTGGAAGGTTTTACGTTATTTATTATTTTCAATAGATAGGTTTTTAATTAAAGTTATTAAGTTATATATTATTCTTCCTAGAATATTTTTCATTAACTTATGTTTCCAACAAACTTCCAATAGGTTTTTTATAATTTTTTTATTAACATTTATTTTGTTTATTGAACCTTCGTTTAACATTTAGACTCTTTGACTTTCTACTACACGCTAATACTTCAAACTAAGCCGTCTCACAGAAAATTAAATATGTATGCTAAAATGTTTATGTGTATAAGAGTGTTGTTTGTTTTAAAAAATAATCAATATAAATAGGAAACTAAGTGTAAGATTTATAACCACAGTACGAAAAGGACTGACTTCGAGTCTGAACTGTCAGAAGACATCGGAACGACGCAGGTAAGTGAACCGCAATTTAGATTTCCTCAATAATATTCTTAATTAATGTACTGTCAGTCGTAGACGCTACTAGCGGTAGCTGTCGACTAAAATTTCAGAAACATTGCTGGATAGCTTTAAACTATGATAGCGGAGTGGTAAACTGTTAAAGCATTGTAAAAAGGCATTTCTCGTTATAAAAATCGAACTGCTACGGATATGGAGAGAAATGCTTAACGTTTACTGCTTGTTTTAGGCTTATTTATATCTTTCGCTTCGATTTCTGATCAGAATCAAATAATTAATTTTTGGTTTTTGATACTTCGTTCACGCGATATTTTATTGTTCACGGACCTACACCATTGATTAAAATAAATCTGATTGAAACTGTTTTAAGGTAATATAGCGAAAGCTAATATAACGAAATAATAATAAATAATAATAAAAATATTTTGTAAATCTCTTAACTTTGATTCCATAAACACTATAATTTTCAACCATTGTAAACAATATTTAATGATAAACATACAATAATATTTAATACACATAGTATTGCTACCTACGGTGAAAACGTAATGGGTTGAGTGGCGTATAGAAAACAAACAAATAATAGTATTTGATAATCGCCGACATTAATATTACGAGGTTAAGTAATTAAAAAAAAACACTATATTTAAATTAGATTCTTATATAAAACGACCGTATATAAAGAAGCAAATGTTTCGAAGCTTTGTCGTCTCATTAAGCTCCATACACATGAGTCTTGAAATCGCGCGTTTAACGTTCTAACAAATTTAACCTGTTTAAAAAAAGGATTATAGAACACGACGATTGTTAATTGTTTTTTTTTTGTTTTAGTTTAAAAAAATATGATTTTCATATTAATACGTGTGAGTCTGATTGTTGCGATATAAAGCGGTATTTTTCACTTTTTCCTTGATTCTGATAAAACGATTTTCATCTCGACTTGCAAAATCTTTTTTTTTCGAAATGATTAACGCTGTTGACCTGGAATGGTCTTCACAGCTTCACCAAACTTTTGAGGCGGGCGCTAAAGGCACTCAGCTGATTTGGGATGTTTGAGCGACTAACTCAAGGGTGCACGGCACACCTCAGCTTGGGCTGTCGCCTGTTTTGTGCAAAAATCGCGATGTATCTGAGATAACCTAAACTAAGCTCTAGATATACGTATATGAGTTATTGAAACATGCATGTGTACCAAGCATACATGTGTGCCTCAACAACTCCTATATGTATTTGTGTCGGAAAAAATCCTCAAAACTATATAAGATAGGATAGGAGTAGGAAAAATAAAGGAATTCTTTGTCGTTTATTTCTCTGAAAAAGAAAAACAGCGTGTAAGCGTGTAGGCGTGCACGTGTGTATAGGTGATGTGTGTGATTATGTAGCAGTGATGTAAGGTTTTATGTCACTGTATCGCGTGAGCAGCGTACTCAAGGGCTCCAGGGAACGGACCTAGTCTTGAGCCGCTGCCGAGGGGGTCCTAATCTGGTGTGCGGGAGCGAAATTTACCCCCAGACTTGCAAAAATATCTATAACGCTTAGTTTAGTGATGATTATTATAATGGTCTTTTATGACGTACATATAACAATATAACATGAATAGCTAGCTTAGTATAGCTTAGAAAGATTCGCGGTGTTGTATCCAATAAAACAGCTCAAGTCAAGATTCAGCTACTTTGGCACCTTGAGTTTGTTGCCAAGTGGCGCTTTAAGCAATCGAATTTAGTCCAGTAAGTCTCTTAAAAAAATGTAATTGTATAAATTCCACAAGGTGATACCGCTTTCTATATAATTTATTACTTATAACCACTTTAAATTAATTAATGATATTTATTTAAAACTATATACGTTAATTTTGTAAACGTTGGCAAGTTCATTTATTTACTAGGCAAAGGACAAAAGAAATCAGTTATTTATTAACCGACTACTACTGACTGTGAACAAAAAGCGATCGCGCTTTCGTCGATGATCGCGATAAAGTTGCAAACAACAAAATAATGGTATAGTCGCGGAATTAACGCTCCTATTGTGTTAGTACAATAATCCGCTATCTAGGCCAGCCTCAGCGCTGCAGACGAACCTTTTGTCTTTCATGTTCGCCGTTAATAATGGCGGGCACCGAAACAGCCGCGCACAATACCGCGAAATGTGCGCGTTTTCATTTGCAAGACAAAACGCGCTTTGTTGTTGCGTCCGTTCAATATTGAATTTATAGCCGGTGGTCCGAGAGCCGTATTGACGGTCGACTAACGAACGACCAGACGCATTCAGTGCATTTCGATCAGATCACCGAATATCATAATCCCATTAATATTATAAACATGAAAGTGTATGTTCACGAATGCATCTTTGTTACTTTTTCACGGCTTTTGGTGGAACTCTACATTTGTATATATGTACTCTATCCGCAACCGCTCTACCGCGCCTTAGGTATGCGCGGGGTGGTTGGGAGTCGGAAGGAAAGAAAGTGAACTCACATGAGATTCGTAGTGTCAGGCAGATCTTACGATATCAAAGCACAATTTTTGGAAGCTGCATATTTACGTGTATAATTATATTCAATCTCTGTTCTTATCCAATATGACTTTTAGATAAGTACCAATAAAAATGAAATCAATTTTTATTTTGTTGGGATATAAAATAGCTTAACGCATAACGCGCGATTCATCTTAGGATATTTTATTTCATGTGCTTCTGACACAGGCAGTCCGTTCGCCCCTCCGTCTCATCGCTCTCGTACTCATGGTGTGTAGCAGCGGTTGCGTTCAGACTATAGCTCACTTGCTTTTTCCCCGTAGCATCGCTCGCAATTTTTCATAAAGACCGGTTCAGTATTTAATGCTTGAAAGTGTAACAAACAAATAAACTTACGATCACATGTACAATATTAGTAAGGATTAGGCATAGAAAGTTAAATTTAAAAAAACTTAAACAAAAAGTATTAATAATATTTCCACGCGGGTGGTGTTGAATTTATACAACCAAAAGCACACAGAGAGAATAAAAACTACACGGCAGTGTCATAACGCTTTTTCTATACGTGATGATTATTATAAGTCGCCTTGTACCGCTAGCCGCGTTAAAGAACTTCATTTCAAAAGAATAACACTATCTATCACTTTACTCTATCATTTTAAAATGGTAACAAATTACATTGTACTTCTGTCTGAATTAACATGCACATCATTAACACAATATTATAAGTACTTTATACTCATCTTTCGTACAGTAAAGGAAACAAAATAAAAACCAAGAAAGTCTAAAAGGAAAGGTAACGTTCCGTAAAGGCTTTGAGAATTGTCGGTCAGTCTGTTTAAGGCGGGCTGCGGGCGGCTGACCGCCCATTAGTACATCAGAATTCTAGATTCGAAGTTTTTTTTAAATAAATACGCTTTTCTCTTAATTGGTTCGAAATGTATTAAGCATGAACTACTTATAAGCCTTATTTAAATAATTTTAAACTACTTGAATTTTAATCACATAAAATTCTTGAAATTAATAGACAATGCTCAGCTTAGACCAATAGAAGCGTTAAAGGTATGAATTTTACTAAGTAACATATGTGAACATTAAGAAAGCGGCTGAAAATTAGTTTTCAAAGAAGTTGAAACTTATTTAGCCTTAGATTTTAAAGTTGGTTGACACTGCTTTTAATAATCAATGATGTACATAATGCAAGAGTGTTTAGGGTTTTTGATTGTATACATGTTCCTATCATCATATTAACCACCTGCGACTTTGTCCACGTTAATTTATAACCTAAAAGAATAAGAAGAGAATATAAGGTCTTAATCCTTGATAATTTTTACTTCATCATCCGTCCTGCTCGCATTATTTCTTAGTATTTGCGTAACGTACTTTGTATCCTACAAGTTTCATGATAATTTCTCGATCCCTAAAAAGCTTACCTTGATTTTAAATATTCTATAACATACCGTATTAATTTGTCTATAAGATGCAAAATCAATTTTTCATTTTTGACTAATAATTCCAGAAATTTCAGCATTTAAACAAACAAAAAAGCAATAAAAACAGAACACCGACGTGAAGTAACAGTGCTTGCATTGTTGCGTTTCGTTCGGTCAGTGAGAGGGTCGGAGACCTACCTCCTCCCTTTCCCCCTCCCCCCAAACACAGGATGGCAACGCACTTGCGACTCCCCTGGTGTTGCTAGTATCTGTGGACGGTGGTTGTCATTTAACAGCAGGTGACCCACATGTCCGTTGGTCTCCTATGATATAAAAAAAAATTATACCGCGAAAAGGGAGCTTAATTAGCTAAGAAACTTCATATCGCCACGAAATTATACCTATGAAGATACAACATTGTCATATTAGCCTATAGGAGACCCATTGCAGTCCCATAGGCCTCTTCTCGAATGAATATACGGGTATAATCACCCCCCAGCCCACGACGTATTGCCAAATTCAAACTCCAAGTAATCCACGGTTCTATATTTTTCCCACGTAGCTTAGTATTTACAATAACATTTCTAAGGTTCAGGTCTTCTCGCGATCTATTTCTTCATCATTAACTAATAGTGCTACTAATTTAAATGAGTAAAATCAAAATCAGATCAAAATACTCTTTATTCAATTTAGGCCAAAGCTACCACCGGTTCGGAATACAATCCAGTCATCGAGAAGAACCGGCAAGAAACTCGAACTGTTTAATCTTTTCATAATATACTTTTAATTCTTACAACATAATATACATATAAAGTTATATCCGTTTTTAGTGGATGCACAGAGAGAGGCGTCTTTATGTATTAGGACCCGCTTGACATAACACTTGAACTTACTATCTAGCAAATTGGTAATGTGTTTTGGAACTTTTTTACAGCCTGGCTGGGTCACAACCACCATGTACATGACGAAAAAATCCGTAATAGTGATTCGCTTCTGCGCGTCGCGTTTCGGGATCAGCCTGTGCATATCCAGCTTTTTGTAGGCCGGCATGATAGTGGCGACCAGCGATGGATAGTGTGTCACTCGGTGGTCGCTATTGTTTTTGGATTGTACTGTGCTTACCATTAAGCATAGAGCAGGCATTTTGCCGTGCTACGATAAAAAAAAGAAACATTTTTTTCGCGTGATAACCAATTTGGTGCAAACGAAGTTGCACGGGTCAGCTAGTATACATATAAAGTTATATCCGTTTTTAGTGGATGCACAGAGAGAGGCGTCTTTATGTATAAAGACCCGCTTGACATAACACTTGAACTTACTATCTAGCAAACTGGTAATGTGTTTTGGGACTTTGTTATAAAATCTAACACTATTACCTAAAAAACTGTTACTGGCCTTAATAAGCCTGAAACACGGAGTGACAAGTTTGTTATTGGTTCTAGTATTTACATTATGTCGGTTCTTTACTAGATCCAGATTATCCAGTTTTTGCGGGCGTACATAAAATTCTTAAGAATATATTGATGAGCAGAATTAAAATACGGAATGCCTGAAACTTAGTTTGTAATTTAATTTAGCACGGCAAAGTGACTGCACTATGCCTGATGGTAAGTACAGTGCAATCCAAAAACAAAGGCGACTGCCGAGAGAAACGCCATCCTTCGTGTGTCACCACTGTCATGCCGGCCTGCGTAAATGACTTTTCGCGTTACGTTTGAAGGACTCCATATATAGGAAGGAGGGAGCACACTTGCCAAGAGATTGTTCCACAGCTTCACGGTACGCCAAAAATAGGATGTTGCGAACTTTTTAGTTCGTGCCCAAATAGGGTTTACTATAAAACTATGGCTCCGAAGACCAGCGCATGTGGTTCGCTTGTGAAAAGGAGAGGAAGGGATTCAATTGAACAATTCTGCAGAACGCGAGGCACCAAATTATAAATTGCTCGAACTGTCCGGTATATGCACGAATTCTGAAAAAGTTCTTTGACGCATATGCTCTAGATTTCGAACTGATATTCAATATATCGAAGTGACATTTCAACAGTAAAACCATTTGAAGAATTTCGAAAATAATAACATTAAAGTAGACATGAGGAATCCTCGAAATCAAATGAAAACGTCAGAACTCTGCACATAAAGTTACACTTGAGCCCCCAAAGAGATCGCGCCACAAAGCGACGTAATTGGCCCGTTCTTTTTTACTTCCCTGAAGCATTCAGATCCAATGAAACGTGTGCATTTAAATGACTCCAGAGCTTTGTGGGGTCACACTAAAGTTGTTCTGAAACCGCTAGCGACATATTTTGTTTAGCCCTGCGTCACTAGGGGGCCTCTAAAAGAACCTGTTCTTGCTTGTTAAGAAACCATTAGTCATGCGTATTTGAATGTAGTTGTAATTTCATGTAATGTAGATAGAACAAATGTAAACGACAAATTAGTATTATCTATAGTATTTTTTTAAAATGTAGTTAATGTTATTAACCAGCTTAAAGCGAAAAAACTGTCCACCAGATACTATGAAATTTTATTTTGTACAGCAAAAGGGAAAAGATATCTTCTATAATTCTTATATATTTTCACAAAGATTAAGCAGTTAGTACATTTGTCTCCTCTATTTTTTATGTCTAGTAGTTATTAACAAACTTTAATGTTATCAAAAACAAAAATTGGGATAAAGTTTGGTTTTACTTTCTTACAATCGACGAGTTATATATATATTTGTCATAGTTCTCAATTTACCAAACTACATTAACTTAAAAAACAATGAATTATAGTCGATTTTCGACCACAGGAAGAGCAGTAGTATTCTAAAATAATTACATAGTATAAAATAAAGTTCCTTATTGCGTCTGTCTGTTTCTCTGTTAGTGATAAACTCAATAACTACTGAACAGATTTTCATGTGGTTTTCACCACTAGATAAAGTGATTCATGAGAAAGGTTTTGGTATATAATTTCAAGGATGTTTTTTATAATCGTTTACTGGGCCCGCTAGTACAATTATAAGTAAAAGTCAATAACGAATGTAAAATATCTTTTTTAATTTTAACAATATAGGGCACTATATGTTTTTTTGTATAATTTCGATGTATATGTTTATAGAATTAAAACATATATAGGTATTATATAATGGGTCAGGTTATTAATTAGAGCACTAATAATACTGCCCAGGCAATATGAATAAAGACATTAAATCGGCCTACGTAATTAATACATACTTCGCTAAGCTTGATTACGTAATTTAAATAAGAAAAACAGTTTTTGTTTACTCTATAGATTTTAGGTTTGATAACAATCTCACCTTATATAACGACTAGCCTCTGCCCGTGACTTTGTCCGCGTGTAATAGTTACTTTGTAATGAAGAAATTGAAGAAACACTTAAACTGTTTGAAAAAATATTTCACATATAAAAAGCTACTTATTTTACGTATTTGTATATTAAAGCAAGCGAGCAAAAGTAGTAAAGCATAAACTTTAACATTATTTAAACATTTACTTGAACTGTCTTTCAGATATCGATTTAAAATAGCTGATAAAATGACATTGCTTTATATTATAACTAGTTATAATAATTATATTATAACTAAAAAGCTGTAGATACGTTACCTACATGATATTTTGACAAAAACGATGGCACGATAACGCACGATACGTCAACTAATATTTTAACGCCACACTATCTTAGACAAGATGTGGAAGTAAGATGGCATATCCTGAACATCGGTGGTGAGAAAGAAATAGTTATATGTTGCTTAGATACGGGTGCATTGAAAGGGGTAGACCACGTTTGCTAGCTAGCCAAGTTTTAACTGAGCGCTGTCGAAATGCTTATGACATGTTTACAGCTTTTTAGTCATAATATCAATGCATTGCATAATTAACTAAACTCTGTTTGAAACTTGATTTAGCCGCGCCTTCGTTCATTTAATTGTAGATTTCATTAATCTCTCGTTGAATTTTTTTTTGATAGTTAATAAGTTTTAAACTTAGATGGAGTGGGATACCAACTGCCAGAACACACCGATATGTTCTTGGTTATATCATTTCCAACATGAGAGTGGTAGCTCGCTAGGCTGGTTTAGTAAAGCCTTACCAACAGGCCATTGGCTTCATCACGATGTTTTCTTTCATAGGAAGCTGTAGCCTTTCGGCAATCATTCGCTTAAGTATTGAAAGTGTAACGGACAGACAAGCAAATAATCAAACTCGCATTCGAATTTATAATAATACTTGCTTGTATTGTGTAGACATTTTACGTAGGTGTCATCAAATTTCTCGAAAAATTTTTCACTACAGTTCATAGCACGCACCACAAAACACACATACATTACACATCCCTCCTTTCTGCTATTGAATCGACTCCCCTCACCCGGTCTCGTTCATTCTTTACATCTTTTGTAGGTGTGCCGAGTCTTTCTATAACAATGCGGCAGACTTGAATAGCAACTGTCGAAATGTACTGTGTGTCGTCTTGCAAACACTAAACTGATTCAATGAGATTTCCACTAAGATTCGTAGAATTATGTCGCAACGTCTCGAGTGTTTCCCGTCTTGGAAATTTTATACTCGCGAATTCTTAGGGAGGTTTTTAGTAAATGATTTTTGTAAATACATAAATAAATTAATAACAGGGTACATAAATTTACATGTAACCCTTCATTTCAAATAGATTATAGATTGAATTTCGGCTACTAAAGAGATTGAATATCTATAAAAATTAAAGTCAGTTGCCAAATGTATATAAGCATATTTAGTACAGACAGGTTTCGTCTATTTGAGTAATTATTTTTCTTGTTGTATTTATAGTTGTCAGGTCTGTATATAAGAAAGTGTATAAAAATCATATGGAAAAATTAAAAAAATTGGCTTAAAAGAACTCCATATAAAAGTGACACAGAAACTAACGACAAAACTTAAAAATAACGAGTCGATGCCTTGATGTTCAGTTGTCTGCTTGCTAATCTATTTCATTACATGTTCGAAGGTCTTAATTGTACTTACTTACTTACTTGATTTCATTCTTTTTGCTAGTACATGCCTGTGAAACCAGGGCGGGCAGTGAGTTTAAGATAAGGATATTCAAAAATATATTCAAGACCAAGACAGAGAATTGACGTTTATTCTCTTTACACAAAAGTCAGTTTTAACGAAAGTCTACGAGGTTCCTCATTAATTTATTACCACTGTAAAAACTGTAGAGCATTTTCAAAATTTTTTATTATGCTAATAAATTCGTTTTAAATATAGAGCAAATTATTAAGGAATATATAGGAACATTTAAAGTAATTTTTTACGAAAAGGTTAAAGAGTTATTATTAACAAAATTGTCCAATAAGGTGTTGTTATCTCTGATTAAACTATTATTCCAAAATTACAGTATTTGTCGTCCAGAATATTTGAATTTCTCGTTTCTAGTTATTAGCTTCGATATTCAGTTTGTAACTCTTCAGTCGCACTGTGTATTTATTATATCACGTGAAAGGCTAGGCACTTGTAGTATTCTAGGTTATGAGACTTCTTGGACACATTTAACAGTTAAAATAATAATATCAAAACAAATACTAATAGACAACAAAGATAACCTTAGGAAAAGTTTGTTCTAAATAAACCTGGGTTGAATGACCGGCAATAAAAGTTGTGAGCGGCGACCTGGAGTGAATATCTATAGATAAAAAAACGGACATTAACACTTTTTTTCTTCAAACTTTGAAAAAATATATTTTGGTTGGTTGCCTTCACTTTCACCTCACCCCACGGTCATTGACACTGTGCTTTAACATAGATGCTTAGAGGATTAAACATAATTTTTGTATGTTTCTAGACAAAGAGGTCAAATATTAAGCACCAATTTTTTTTGGTTTATAACGAGAATTGAGTGCATAGTATCATCCATAAATATTGCTACTGTCTAAACATTCACCTAGTATATGTGATAAAAAGAAGGAATCGAAATTTCCAGAATGCAATAAAGATGGATATACATATATATATATATATCATCGATATGGTTAAAAAAAGTGAAAGTTACGAGGCATGCTATCTCTTAATTAGTTTGTTTACAACTCTCGGAATAATAAGATTACACCATATGCGTCCTTAACGTATCAACGTGTCATCAAGGTGCCTAATCTTTTAATAAACGTTCGTACATATCATTGATTATTAAACTATATTCCTATCACTTTTATATAATTCCCAATTAATTGTTACATATTTTTTAAATTATGAAATAAAAGAAAATGAAAGTAAGGCCTATTATACTTCTCTTTTCCTTATCGCTTTCTTCCTTTATTTTGTTAAAGTAGCGACAAATCAATGTCAACTATAGTTAGTATCTTGTATGCTCAATGAAAATTAATAAAATATATGAAATAATAATTACAAATAAAACACGTGATCTTATATATACGCTGAAGCTACTACTTGTTTCAGCATGAATGGGTCGGTTCGCTCAGGGTAGTACCATCCTCTCACAAAAACCGACGTGAAGTAACAGTGTTTGTATTATTGTTTCGTTCGGTCACTGAGAGCGCTGGAGGCCCACCTCTCCTCCCCCAAACACAGGCTGGCAACGTACTTGCGACTCCTCTGGTGTTGCTAGTGTCTATGGACGGCGGTGATCATCTAATATCAGGTTCGTTTGCCTCCTATTATTTAAAAAAAAAAACGGCTATTTTATCACCGTTAAGTATCGCAAGCAGTTTTTGGCGGGATTTTAGTCTGTCATGTAGTGGATTTTATATTTTATCCATAATCTTTTGTTATTTGACTCTATATTGTGTAAATTTGGTGGTGTTTTACGTAATATAGTTAGTTTATAGTGCATAAGTGAAGTGAATGGAAAATAATACCACGGAGCATGAAATTCTGAGATGCCACAAAAACTCCCTGGAGGGTTCTAACAGGAGATCCACCATCTTGTTAGAATATTGATTTACAAGATGCTTTGTTGAAATGATCGCACGACGTTTGTGATATTATTGACTACGTGACAATGGCAGTAATAATCGGAAAGATTGATTGCCAAAAATAAAGTTAAAAAAGAAAAGTATCGCAAACGGTGTGATGATCATACACATGATAGAAGAAGTAAACGAATAACATTGTCTATAAAATAATCTTAATTATTATTACTTACTTATTTATATTATTACTTTCAGTATTTTTTCAAAATATTTTTACTCTGCATATAAATGTATTTATAAATAAAAAAACATCGCAGATGAAAACGGAAGTAATAGCTATTAAGACATATAAGGTGTTATTACAAAAAAGTTAAACACGTATTGAATACTTGCTTTAAAAAGGTTACATTTTAAATGCAACGCGCTCGCTGAATGTTCGCCATCTTGCTCTTTTGTCTCGCTTTGGTTAGGTTAGGTTAGATTTGCGGAAAAAGGATATCGCGAATTTGCCTCGGGCGAGCGCAATGCATTTAGTACGAAACCTTTTTAAAGCAAGTATTTAATACATATTTAACTTTTTTGTAATAACACCAATAAACTTTGCTTGAAGAATATACATGTTACGACCTATTTTCCACTAAGCCATTCACTATTTACAAAAGTGGGTATTTAAAATGAAAATAGAAAACCGAAATAAGCGATTATTAAGGTAAGCAAGCACCGCGGTGGAGGCGAGGGTGGTCGTCGATCGGTATTTGGTGCTCGCATTGTCGTCGAATAACTTTTGTCCCTATTGTGTCGCTGAAAGAGCCACAAAGAGTCCACCGCGCGGAACATAAACCGAAAGTCATCAGAGCTCCGATTGTTCGCTTCTAGGACTTACCCGTGTATGGATTTATGCACCCGAAATTTGTATCTATATTTTATTTAAGACAATGCGTTGTTAAATTGCAATTATGGTAGGATTACACGCAAAATGTGTAAATTAACAATGCGTATCGACGGAAGAAAGCGGAAATGTCGTAACTTGAATTTTGGGCTAAATTACTTTTACCATATTCTTGTATAAAAAAATATCGTTTCGAATGTTCTGGGTTTCGCTTTCCTACAATCCAATTTTTCATCGATACGACCTTCGTTTTCTGCCTAGTTTTAGCACTACATACAAAGAAAAATTTAAATTTTGAAATAGTTTTTTGGCTCTGTAGTAAAGATGGGTTTTTCAAGTTACGACAATTCTGCTTTCATCCGTCGATATCGTTATCATAAAGTTTAGGAAGTTATTTTGGTATGAATTAATTAATCCCTGGTACTACCAATCAGATCGGAGTTACTTTGAACGTTATTGGGAGATTTTACTTTATTTAACACTAACGGGCTCGGCGGACATTATCCCGCCCTGATAATAAAGAAAATCCTTGACTAATTACACATCTAATCCTTCCTCATGAGAACCGCATGAAAATATGTTCAGTAGTTTTTGAGTTTATCGCAAACATATAGACAGACGTGGCAGAGGACGACTTTGTTTTGAATATGTAGTGATTATGCCATGTTTGTTAAGAGCGGAGGAATAGTGCAGGTGGTAAAGATTAAATACAAAAGAAACCACCTGTTACATGTAAATAATAATTTGAAAAAAAGATATGGTTGATCATTATTAGGATCTAAGTTGACAAAAAGATAATTAAGTATATTTTATGAGTTTTATAAATCTTGCGATATAAGAGTATATAAGAGTTTAGGCGTCTTTGAGCAAGTACGAAGAAAAAAAAGGAAATTTTGTATGCCTTTTTAATTGTTGACAATAGAATAAACAAAATTGTCATGTAAATATTACTGCAAATTAAAATTATAAATAGGCGTTAATAAATATTGTTAATATCAATGTTATTCCATCGTTTTTGATGATATTCCAGAGCTATTTTTAATAAATTAGTCTGTACAAAGAACACACTTATATTGTCACCTTTTGTCGCAAAGAAAATAATGTTTCTGTGCCCTTTGTAAACTAACAATAGGCGTTGTTGAAAAGCGTCCTATTCTCAAAGTTCTCTCAATCGCGAGTGTGAATGATATACAGATAAAGAAAATGTTTAGTAATACAACTTGAATTGAATATATACAGATATTATTTATATATTTACTATAGGAAGATCATGTCGGAAAAGGTTATATTTAATTTTTTTTTGTAGCACGACAATTTGAGTGCACTATGCCTGATGTTAAGCATAGTACCGTTCAAAAACATCGACAACCACCGAGAGACAGATTATCCATCGCCGGTCGCCGCTGTCATGCCGGCCATAATGACGAAAGTCACCCGGTACTGGATATGCACTGGTTAATCTCGAAACGCGACGAAAAGCGAGTCACTATGACGGGCATGTACATGGTGGTTGCGACCCAGTCAGGCTGTAAAACCCTACCACCCCGCTATTGCCATTGCCTCGTTCGTTGATCAGCAGCGTGCACCACGTGCAGGTGAGGTTGGCTTCGGTGTCTCAAGTCTTAAGATGTTACTCGACACCCCTTACACCCCCTTATTTGTTCTCTCTTTTAATTCTATTGAAAGTTTGATTTATATAATAATTTTATCAGAACAATTTACCTAAGTGATCTTCAGATCGAAACAAAGTGCATAAGTAATATTGCTTTTTTGAATTTTCTGGAAATTTTTACGCGGTGCAGTGCTCGTTCAGAGATGAAAAAAATAAACTTTATTGACCGTATCAAAGACAAATTGGTCAATTACAGGCGGATTAAGTAACAAAAGCCTTTAATTGTAGCGTGCCATGCCACCTATAGTATAGCATAATTTGACTTTTATGTCGTAAGTATGGTTAGTTTACAAAGATTAATTTAGATTAGACCTTTAATATTAGCTATACATCCTCTTGTTTTGTGCGTTTGAGTTGAGTTCGTTCCTTGAGTTCATCTACAGTTAGTTGGTCTTTTGAAATGTTCAGAGATCAAGAAAGGCGGGTGCGGAAATTAGGATGCGGAAATACCGATACTGGTTGATGCGTTTTATACTCACTTGCGGTGATACATATATTTACGATGTAGTTTAAGAAGTCCTGGATCGGCAGTGTATTTACTTTGAATTTCACTCTTTACAATTACACACGAACATGATTGGGTACCGATATTAGTTTGATTGCGTACCAATGTTAGTTACATGAGGTTCTACAATTTGTAGTGTCTAACTGTAATAATCTTCTTCTTCTTCTTACCCTTATCCCACCTGAGTAGGGTCGGTACAACATATTTGTCATGTTGTGATGTATGATTTGGCTTAATTTTTACGATCGGCCGCCTGCCTGTCATCAACCCTCCTTGGAATTATTTTGTTGTACCACTATATGTTTCTATAGGATCTTTTAGCTACACAAATTTTCTGTAGGCTTTAGTTTAGACTGTTTCCGACGACTGCATTTTCGTCTTATTTTCAGTTGTCGCGGTTTCAGAGTTATTACAGTACTTTCAACTACATATGTTATTGTGGCACTGATTTCGTACAAATTTTTCGGATTAATTACTCACTGGTTTTTGTTCAACATTGGTGACTGTCATAACAATATCGGCTTGCATGGCTTGAGGATTTTGTATCACGTAAACTGCTGTATATTGACTAAAGTTAATAAAGTTGATATCTTTCGGTGTATTAATATAAAATTGAATACAATAAACCATTATAATAACATAAAATATGAAAACTATAAAAGAAAATAAATGCAAATAAAATGACATGACAATGACTTTAATAACTTTTCTAACTGTAATAATAAAATAACTAATAAATAACTATAATATTTTTATAGATATTAAAACCACCGACAATTCTTTCGTATCAGTTTTCACGGTGCTATTGGGAGTCATGCTATTTCTGTTATACAACTATGCTGTAAAATCATATGAAGATGCGAAACCGACATAGGTCTAATTGAAGAGTTTTATTATCATATTTAACTAAGCATTATTTATGTACATTATTGAAGCTTCACATAATATATATATATGTATATATAGTATATGTGTATATAGTATATGTGTATATACTAGTTGGCCGGGTGGACATTGTCATGCCTTGATAATAAAAAAAATATCTAAAATTCAACCGAAGCGCCACCTCCCGGGTTTAATTGTGAATCTAAACCATTCTCGAATCCACTGGAACACGCACACAAAATTTCATCAAAACCGGTCTAGCCGTTTAGGAGAAGTTCAGTTACATGCACACGCACAGAAGAAAATATGTAAAGTTATTTAAAAATTAAAATTGTGACACCAGTAAAACTCCTTTAATCTTTTTTGGTGTTATTAAAAATAAACATTCTTTGGCATTGATAGGTTAACCTACTGTATATTTAATGTATTGTGTCTGTATTGTGATTTTAACTATCGTGATATCATTGAAAGGATCTCTTTGTGCGACGTAATTCTATTATGACACTAGGTTGTGGTAATTTAACCTGCCGTGTTTTTTTTAATATCATTTTTTTAAATAACAGGATGGTATTGTCTTTGCTTCAATGGTTTTTTTTTTATATTAGCTATAAAATCATTATTTGTATTAATGCCATCAAACTGCGTTATTATTTTCATGCTAAGTATGCATGCTAATTATGTCAAACTAGCGGCCGTGGAGAACGGTGTTCCGCCTTGACCATAAAAAAACCTTGAAAAATTATATAGATAAACCTTCGTCATGACTCAATTTATTTACTGGTGGAAACAGCATGAAATTCGTTCAGTAGGATTAGTCCAGTGAAGTAGTTAGGGCCTTGTTAGGCCAACAGCGTAGTTAGTTCGAGGAAAAAAATGGTCAGTCGTTTTTCCGTTTATTGCGAACAGGCAGACTGACACAGACGTGGCAGAGTACTTTCTTTCATAATATGTAGTAACAAATTTAAATAGATCAATGGAATTGAAAATGAGTATTCTCTTTTATATTAAACTAGCCTCTACCCACAACTTCGTCCGCGTGGAATAGTTACGTTGTGCCCCTATTGGTCTTGGCGTGATGATATATAGCCTATAACCATTCTTGATGAATGAACTTATAACATTGAAAGAATTATTCAAATCGGACTAGTAGTTCCTGAGATTACTCCCTACAACGTAACAACATCACAAGGTCACAAACTCACAAACTTTACCTCTTTATAATATTAGTATAGACTAACGTTCTTCTACCAAAGCCTAATGTAACCAGCACACATTTCGTGTGCGTTGAATTTGCGTATGGAGTGTATATATCCTGAGTTAGTAATACAGTAAGGCAGTCCTCGACTTACGTCGTTTCAAGTTACGTCGATCATTGATTTGACACTATTCTTCAAACATACGTCAATTGTCTCGATTTCCGGCATAGGAGAATTCACTCGCAGGGATTACTCCGCAAATGCAACTGATTTTGTTCAGTTAGTTCATGGACAACGGACAATCAAGACGAAATAAATACATTTGTTTTTTTTACATCTTTGTCAATTTTTGTTTTTACATATTTAAACTAACCTCACCCTCGAATTTTACATGTAAACATATGAAAAATTTGTATCAACTTACGTCGTTTCGATTTACGTCCTGTATTTCGAGAACCTAACATGCCGTAAGTACGAGGACTGCCTGTATAACTAAAGTAAGCTTGTTATCAAAAGTTTTTAATATTGTAACTTCTGCCTTAACAATTATATTAGGTCTTAACCTATGAAATTGCCGTTTTGTATGAAAAAATGTAAACGGATTTTTTTCATGTATTTTTTATTTGTATTAATCGAAGTAATCACCCATGCAATCAATACATCTTTGTCAACGCAGTGGCAGTTTATTGATGCCCTTCTTAAAGAAATCAGCTGGACGGGAGGCAACAAATTCTTCAAAGGCATTTTGTACTGCCTCTTGGGTATTGAATTTTTTTCCCACCAAGGAGTTATCCAAATTCTGGAAAAAGTAGTAGTCTGTAGGCGCAAGGTCTGGTGAGTAGGACGGATGACGGAGAACTTCCAACCCCAATTCTTGCAACTTGGAGACCGTCTGCTGTGCAGTATGAGGTCGCGCGTTGTCGTGCAGGAGCAGCGGAGACGAGCGATTGACAAATGCTGGTTGTAAATGACCCAGCTTCTCCACCATTGTGTTCAGTTCTTCACAGCACACATCTGCAGTAATGCTCACTCCATATGACAAGAAGCTGTGATGAATCACACCGGCGCTAGACCACCAAACAGTGGCCACTACTTTTCTAGGGGTAAGTTTTCGTTTAGGGAATTGTTTAGGTGCTGATCCAGGATCCAACCAACTTGCTAAGCTTTTACGATTATCAAACAGAATCCATTTTTCATCGCAGGTAACAATGCGGTTCAAAATTCCTTCATTTGTGTGTCTGTTGAGCAGTGCAAGACACGTCTCGACGCGTATTTCGCGCTGGCGATCGTTGAGTTCGTGGAGCACCCATTTGTCAAGCTTTTTTACCTTGCCAATTTGTCGCAAATGGACCAATACTGTTTTGACGCTAACGTCGAAAGCTGCTTCTAATTCAGCCGTAGATTGTGTATTACCAGCTTTCACAATCACCTTTAATTCGTCATTGTTGACCAAAGTCTTCAGACGACCGCGACGTTCATTTTTTTTTTACTTAAGCACGACATAGTGACTGCGCTATGCCTGATGGTAAGCATAGTACAATCCAAGAACAGTGGCGACCACCTAGAGGCAGATCATCCATCGTCGGTCGCCACTGTCATGCCGGCCATAATGACGAAAGTCACCCGGTACTGGATATGCACAGGCTGATCCCGAAACGCGACCCGCAAAAGCGAGCCACTATGACGGGTGTTTTCGCCATGTGCATGGTGGTTGCGACCCAGTCGGGCTGTAAAACCCTACCACCCCGCTATCGCCATTGCCTCGTTCGTCATTCAGCAGGGTGCACCACGTGCAGGTGAGGTTGGATTGGGTGTCTCAAGTCCTAAGATGTTACTCGACACCCCTTACACCCCAAATCTTACTCAACACCCCTTACACCCCAAAACTCGAAATTTTTCAGGTCTAAAGCGAGCAAACCAATAACAGGTGCGTTGGTTTGTAGTGTTAGCTCCGTAAACGTCGTTGGTGTTGCGTGTCGCTTGTGCCGCGTTGCTGTCACGACGCTACTCATATTCCATAATTACTCGAACTTTTAACGTATCCATGATGACAAAAAAGATTGAATTGCGATGAAAATGTACCACTAATCAGTAAACAAATGACTATTTTTGGAAAAATAATGCCATGTTTTTAAAATAAAACTAATTTAGAATTAGAATTCTTAGCCAAACAAAAATTATTTTGATTTGAAATGACCAGTACCGCAGAACGGCAATTTCATAGGTAAAGACCTATTATTTATAACTATCTGTTCCCGCGACTTCGTCCGCGTCTAATAGTTACTTTGGGCTAACGCTAACACGCAGCGAAAGCTCTCAAAAGGAAAAATACACCGATTTTGAAACAATCCTCATTGGTGCTCCACTGCTATTAGTCTTAACGGTTATGCGATTTTGGTAGTAGATATACTGATTATTGAGGAAGATTTTGATGTATAATTTGTCAAAGTTTTTTTTATTATCAGGGCGAGAGAAGGTTTTTTTTACATTATTGTCACCTGCAAACTGTGTTAAATTTTTATATTGTAAAAATGAATGGATAGGTCTCATTAAGGTATATATTTTGTATAAGTTTGTAATTTCTGTTAATATTATTGATACTAGTGATACTACTCCCAACTTTGTTCGCCTTTGACTTATAAACGTTTGCATTGCAATGATTAGGGACACGATCTGTTTTGTTTGGTTCATTAACATCGGAGAAAACCACTTACAGTTGGAAAGCAAGAGATATTAATATATAAGCGTCTGAAAGTCAACTAATTAAGAGTCATCTGTTAACTATTGTATAAGCTATATTATGCTCTGTAATTCTTTAAATTAAGATGCAATTTACTTGTGATAAAGCGCGTAGTAATTTTGCAGATGAGCGTATTCGTACACACGAACAAAAAAAGTTAAAAAAATGTGCATTCTGTTACACTTTATCTGTATCATGTCGAGTGTTCTGCAGAGTTATTTAATTTAATCCCTTCCACTCCTTTTCACAACCGAACCACGCGCGCTGGTCTACGAAGCCACAGTTGTATGGTAAACCCTATCTGGGCACGAACTAAAAAAGTTCGCAACATCCTATCTTTGCCGCACCGTCAAGCTGTGGAACAATCTCCCGGCTAGTGTGTTCCCTCCTTCCTATAATATGGGGTCCTTCAAGCGTCACTTGCGCATTTACGCAGGCCGGCATGACAGCGGTGACCGACGAAGGGTAATGTATCTCTCGGCAGTCGCCTTTGTTTTTGGCTTGTACTGTGCTTACCACCAGGCATAGTGCAGTCACTTTGCCGTGCTACAATAAAAAAAAAAAACTCTATACATCACCAAAGTCAATTGCATATATATTCAATGTACGATCTAGGATCAATCACGAGATTATTTTGTGTCCAGAAACAAATACCTCTAATGCTTATCTTTTTGTTATAATATATAGTGAAACTTGAACTGCCTATATATAATACAGTGTGATAAGTAGTACATATTATTCTCACAATAATTCTAAGCTGCAAACAGACCTCAAGACTAGGTAACCCATTTTCATAGTCTCCTTTGAATGCTGTCCTCATTCTTTGGTGTCTCAGACGTAAATATGTAGTAAAATGTCATTTTAAAATGGCGCTAGTTTTATGCAACTCGTATATGTATACTACATAGCTGATACTCGCGACTTTGTCTGCGTTGTTTATTAACTTAACGATGTATACTCTAAACTCTTTAGTTCGCAGTGAACTGTCTTCAAAGCCCAACGCGTGTAGTTACCGATTTAACAGGAACTAGCCTCTGCCTGCGACTTCGTCCGCGTGGAATAGTTACTTTGAGCTAACGCTAAGACGCAGTGTAAGCTTTCAAGAGGTAATAACTCCGTTTTTGAGACATTCTTCATTGATGCTCAGCCTTTATTGTTTTTTTTCCTCGAATTGACTACGCTATTAGCCTTACTAGGCCTTTATAGCTTCACCGGACTACTAAAGCGAACGCTTAAGGCACTCAGCCGATTTTGTGTAAGTAACATGCTCAAGGTTGCACGGCACACCTGGGCTTGGGCTGTTACCGGAAATAACGCGATTTGACCTAGCTAAACTATGCTAAGCTATACATGTATCTATTTTTGAATCATATAATTAAAATTGCATGATTCAAAAACACGACACGTAATACTCGTTTATTGGTCTTAGCATGATGATATACGACCAATAACCTTCCCCGATAAATGAGCTATATAACACTGAAACAATTTATCAAATCGGATTTTGTTAAAATTAATACGATATCATGATAATGTTCCGCGTATTGTGTGGCCCTAAAACTAATGTAACATTTGTCGCTTAAGTTCCAGCACTGTTATTTATCGACGTACTGAGTTAATGCAATTCATTATTCTGTACAAAATTGGAGGGTGTCACGAGTTCTATTGAGTTTTTCCCCTTTTTTAGTATTCGTAAATATCGTTATTCGTAAAAAAAATCTTTAAGACAGATCAGATTATATATATTTGTAAAAAATGGAAGGAAAAATTCCATTAGTCGAAAAATATAAGATTACAATATTTAGTTCGACTGTTTTTATCAGCTTACTAAATTTCAACCACTACATTCACACAAAGATGTATTGATGTATATTTAAATTTCATTTATAATATTTATTTAATTAAATGTAAAGGTATATGCAGTGATTATAGAGGTATTTAGTGAATTAGACCTAATAACGTACAGCCTTAAAAAAGAGTAATACCTTCAAATTTCGACCACCGGACTCGGGATAACATGTGGTCTCCAATAGCTTTCGACTTCATAAAAAATGTTACAGAATTCACTTACATTGAAAAGCATAAAACAGATTTATTATTGATAGGACAAGAGATTCAATATTACACACAAATACAGAAGAAACGATTATGTTCATGACATAATGTTGGTGTACCAATTAATGCAGTTACGACATACTCGATATCTTTACATGCAACAACTCACACACAATTCAAACAAAGCATATCTAACGTTATGGTAACTTAAGTGTCATAC